>JAOCPS010454464.1:0-11852 GCA_025505425.1 Graphium colonna
TATATATGTATGTATGTATGTATGTATGTATATATATATGTATATATATAATGACAATCGAGTTCCGAGTGCTGTCCTCTAATATCATTAGTGACTCATCAATCATCCTATATATAAAGAATATTAATATTATTTAAAACAAATATTCATTTACCACCGAGTAAACATAATCTAAAGTTAAGTAATTAATAAAACCATTCACATTAATCCTATGGATAAAGCGTGAGCGAAGCGAGACGAAGGGGGGAGGGGCTGCTGTGCGTACAGCTGATCGGACGTACGCCACATCAAATATCAATATTATTTATTTATTGGAAAATCTGGTCGAATACTACGCTCCTAATTTTATTACATAAATATAATGATAATCGAGTAACAAGTGCTGTTAGCGACTCACTTGTCGCCCTGTATAAGCTAAATATTGATTTTATTAATTTTTAATAAAATTAACATGAATGTTACAACTTGAAAGTGACGACCTGAAAAACTTACTTCCAGTATGTGTAGTTATTTGTAATACTAGCCGTTAATAAAAGTGGCTTAAGTTATTTCTTTTGCAATGGTATAGGACTTAAGAATAACTTTTATTATTGATGGACAGACAGATAATGATTTAGCAGTCCATGTACTGTCAAAAACGGTGCAGCCGTTTCGGAGCTTATTAATTGAAGCGAAATAGTTACGGGGAGGTCCCATGTAATTCTCAGAGAAATGAGTCCAACAGTTCCTTGATTAAATCGAAATAACTCTTTTTTACAAACGTTCACTTCTGAGGCATCTGAAGTGGATTTCGCGGATTTTTGAAAATAATTATAAAGCCACTGGTTTATTTAACAGGAACATTACAAAGCTAAGGCGACGAATGACAAAACTTGGGCCTACTACAATCTCTTTGAGCTCTACTTGGGCGAGAGTAATTTGAATCCGCTTGTCGATTGTGAGTATGATAAATTTGACTTTTTGTTACTTCATCTTCCCTAAATCAAAATATGATTATAAAAATGCAGATTTATGTGTCACAGAAAAACTTAACAAGAGATCGACTACACTATTCTTTTTTTTCTTTATGGAAAGGAAGACAAACGAGCAGACAGTTCACCTGATGGTAAGCTATCCCATCGCCCTATGGGCAACATCCGGACAAATGACAAACGCAACATCCGGAGAGTTGCGAGTGCTTTATCAACCTGGGAGATCGGTTATAATAGGTTTATTGAATAGGATGGGGTCGGAGTTAAGGATTTGGAGAGGATAGAAATAGGAAATGAATAGGATAGACATGGCCATCCGGCATCCCCAAAAGTCATGCATACTTTATTTTATGCCGACTTTATAAAGGTTGGTGGTACTTCTCCGGGCGAGCACGGCCGTAGAAGTGCAGCAAAAGCTTCGAAAAATTGTTATCCTTTTTTATAAAAGTCTTATGCATTGTTATGCATCCCTATTTTTTCAATTTCTTATGTATGTTCGCACTCTCCCTATACATATTTTATTAAAATTTTAAATCGTTTATAAAATACTTTTTTTCATCTACTCAAGTTACTAGATACTAGATGTTAATACCGTTTTTTCATTCATTTTGGTTTAATTTAGGAGAAAAAAAATCTATTATATTAAACGCTTTTTAAATTCGCTTTCTATTTCGCCTTTTATATTGTGATCCTGTTATACATACATGTTTATATAAATTGTAATTATTTAATAAAAAGGTACATACTAAAGTGGAAATAAATGAAAAGAGTTCTAACCTAACACATATTTCATTCTAACAACTGGACAGGGCAGGAGGAATGGGTGTTTAATTTGATCAGCGCTAGAACCGATTTGCATCCCCTATTCAAAAGCTGCAACGACCAAATTCAGGGTTGGAGGTAAGTCTACAAATGATATTTTAAATTAGTCCCACGGCTGGGGCAAAAGCCTCTAGACAGAGGGTGTAAAAGTAAAGTAAAATTCCTCCTGACCGAATTTCGGTCACGGCGGCCACTCTACCTACAGATCAGCCAACTGCGCAGGAAATATTATAGTGCACAAGTGTACGCGTAGATACAGGTGCACTCTCTGTTCCTTAACTCTCATAGCCCGTTGGAACGGATATCCGACGCGACCGGAGAGTGGTCAGGCGCATGACCGACTTTTTACATGCCCATCCGACGCATGGATCATCTTTCTTTTCAGGCAATTAGGTGATCAGTTCGCATTGCCCTGATGGGCATGATAACTGTTTTTCAATTATTGTTCTATAATATTGTAGAGTATGTACTAGTTTGAAAAATATTACAGTTTCGCTAAAAGCATATATTTTTAAGGAAATAAAAGCTATTTAAACTTTGAGTTTAAAATACGTGCCAAAACGCTTATCGGTGTCATGGCGTCTGCTTGTGACGTCACTTTACGGTAAATAATCAATGAACCTTATACGTTTAAGCGATAAATTAGTTATTTGGGCTTATAAATATGAATTGCAAAGTGTATAAGTGATGCGCGGTTGTTCAATGCCTCAATAAGCTCCATACAAATTATTTGTTTACGTTCTAAACAAAAAAAATAATGCGATGCGGCTTTATCTTGCAGGACGAGATTCAACAACTATATTTCTAAATTCTCCAGTTTATTTCTACCAATATCATTTTGATTAGGTTTTATTTTTAATTTTTTCCTCTTTGATAGTATATCAAATATAATTAAGTTAATGAAATTTTCCTTCGCTTAAATGTATATATTCCGTGTCAACTTTAATCTTAACTGGCAAACTAATAAAAGTTCTGGTAATTTATGCAAGTCCTGCCGCGTGCGTAATTAACTTTTCAATAATTTAATTCTATAGATTACTTCAAATAATAAGAACCGTATAAATAATAATTGGCAGGCGCCAATAAATAATTACCGAGAAAAAAATTATGAACTTGATAATATTTATGATGTTAGTTTTTTCAAAGAAATTTGCGATTTTCCACTGCTAACTCTAATCGTATGTAAGTGACGTGGGATAGGTATTGATTAAAATTTTTGACAATATTTTTAAGAAAAAGTACACAAGTTTGCTGAAATTCACAAAAGACAAAGTGACATTTGCAGGACTGTGACGTAATAAGTTTTGATTGATTTATTTATACTTTATGCACAAAATATGTACATGATTTTACTTAATACCCAATGACATTATCTACCAGTCTACCGTTGGGTGGTACAGGGAAAATCAGGTAGGTGCACATAGATATAATGAAACATAAAAATGATATTTAAATCCTGAGTATTCCATAATATATACATACATAAAATCAAATACATACATAATATTAATTACATATACATAAATAAACACTTATATAAATACTGAGCATAAATACCAAATACTTCTCTTAAAAAATAAATGACTAAAATGATGAATTTAATCAGGTAACAGCTTTTTTAATGTGTTCTTTTGCCTTTTTTTGAACGCAAAGTGAATCTTAGCCATCCTGACTCCGACAGAAGAATGGATTAGACATGGAAAGAGGAGTGCAAAAAATCAGTGCGATGGGAAGGACAATGGAGAAGACAAAGATTTTTATTGTTGACTGTACAGAGATATTCATAGTGACATGATAAGTAAGAGGGGGTAAAAGGAGAATCAAGGAAAAATGCAGAGTCGTTAGCGCTCTTAACGAGCGCCTCTGACGAATAGGTAACCACTGTAGTCGGGAACGATATGGGGATACGTGGTCACACTTATTTAGATTAAAGATAAATCGAATGCAGTTATTCAGAAGTCGGTCTAGTTTATTGAGTTGATCTGCATTCAGGTCAAAATAGCACACGTCACCATAGTCGATTAAAGGGAAAATTAAGGTCTGCACGAGCATTACCTTGGTCTTTGCCGGCAAAAAACTTTTAAGCCTATAAAAACAACGCAGGGCACTAGTTACTCTCTGACTTACACTAGAAATTTGGTCATTCCAACTTAGTGTACAGTCGATGATCAAACCCAGGTCTTTTTACATTTTTGCTCAATGAGATAGTTTGGTAATGCAACAAAATTAATGGAAGATTATTTGGATCTACTTTGTTCATAATACGAGAACTTCCAACTATAATGGCCTGGCATTTCTTGGTGTTGACGGCTAACCCAAGTCTATCAGACCATTTATCGATAGTATCTAGGTCCTTGTTTAGATTTTCAATTGTTTCTGGGAGCTTATCAGTGGGGGTTCGAGTATATAGCTCAAGGTCATCGGCGTAAAGATGATACGCACACTGAAGGTTATGAGTAATAAAGTTTATAAAAGCATAAAATGATATAGGTGAGAGAAGACCGCCTTGAGGAAAACCGCTTATAATATCCAGCAAATTAGATGATGAATCATCTGTATTGTCTGCCTTCTGGCGCCCTCAAAGATATGAGGGAAACCAATCCAGCACTTCGTCGGAAACCATTAAGTGAGAAAGGATTGATAAGAGGGTATCGTGACTGGCGGCATTGAAGGCATTTGAAAAATCAATCAAAACCATGACTGTGATCATGGTATTTTCCATCCCTTCTCTTATGTCACCAATCACTTTCAGGAGAGCGGCGGAGGCACTGTGACCAGGTCGAAAGCCGGATTGTAGTGGACTTATCAAATTGCTGCTAAGAACAAAGTGAGAACATTGTGTATGGACACAGGATCCAATTACTTTGGACACGAAAGGTAAAATAGAAATAGGTCGATAATGAATTGGAAGGGATGGATTGGAACACTTTGGTAGAGGGCAAACAAACACGTTACGCCAAATGGATGGAAACGTTCTATTATAGAAGGAAAAAATTATGATATGTGTAATTGCAGGATGCTATCAAGAATTGGGGGAATCATGCGACGACCGATTTTGTCGCAACCAACGGTATTCGATTTGATGGAGAGGATAACTTTTTACGTATTATCAGAAGAGACTAGAGAAAAATAGAACGACCTAACATCAGGGCACATCAAACCGTTTAAATAATAAATAGTATCACGTATGTTTGTTTAGATGATATATTGAAGAACTGGTAGTGAAATACTGATTTAAACCATCTAAATTTATCAAGAAAGGTGGGTTTGAAAAACCTTACCTTACCTAAAGACTTACCAATACCAATAGTTCCTAAGAACTTCCAGATATCGGCAGGTATAGAAGAAGAAATATTATCATGAATGTGACGGCGTTTAGCATTGCGTATCGTTTGATTACTCCGATTTCTATCCATTTTGTAAACAGACCAGTTGTCATCCGTCCTTTGTTTTTTAAATCTCCGAATGTACGATACATTTAAAAAACAAAGACCCTCCGTCTCATTACAATCCTAATCCCTTCCGTCTTCCAAGGTGCAGCTGGACGTTTGAGTTTAATTTTCCTAATGGAAGCATGAACATTATACAATGAAGTGATTACACAGTTTAGGATGCTAACTTTATCGTCTTTATTATCTGCGTTCAATGTAGGTTTCCAATTAATATCAGCTGCAGCGTGCAGAACCTTGGGTTTAGGTTTAGCAGGTTGAATTAGGTAGGAAAGGAAAATAAGATCATGATAAGAAAAACCAGGAGCAGAAAATTGTCCATGAGAGGAAACAAGTGAGAGATTAGAGGAAAGGATTACATCAAGCCAAGTAACTTCACCGGAGATATTAAGGTGGGTTGGTTAAAGAATTAAAATATAAGCTTGACTTGACTATATGAAAGAATTTAAGGGTACGAGGAGAATCGGTTGCAAGGAGATTAGTATTAAAATCGCCCATGACAACATAGTGTGCATACTCCGAACCCAAATATTCAAGAATCTATTCAAAATCGGTGAAGTAGTCAACATTTGGGGGGCAATACACAACACCTTTAACAATTTTAATACTTTTAACAACGACCTCTACGAATAAATACTCAGCAGGAGCCGAGTAATTTGGGGAGGAGGAAGTTAGTACCTTAAACGAGAGGTCATACCTAAGGTATATTGCGACGCCTCCTCCCCCTTTACCTGTATGGTTATTCTGATTGGTGTCCAACACAACATGGCTTACTGGCATATTTTGCAATTTTATTTTATCAAATAAAATTATAATCATACAATATATATATACAAACAAATAAAAATTAAGTCGTCTATTAATCCCATTTCATTAGACGAATATGTTATTTTAGTCATTTTTGTAAACCGCCATCATGCCTATTGTACGCTTACACCCTGAGCTCAGGGGAAAAGTGACAGTGAGTTATCGTGCGTGTATCCGGCGTTGATCAATTTTTACGAGTGTTGAAGAAAAGTCCCACCGGCGATTTAGGACTAGGCCAAGATACCTCATAGTGGGTTTGACGTCAAAGCGGACGCCGCATACAATTATATGGGTATCCGGAGGTGGCGCTTTCCCAGGTCCATGAAAACAGAGTGCTTCTGATTTACTTAGCACCACTTCTAGCCCTAGGCGCCAGATAGCCCCAAATACGTGTGCCACACCTACTGTGGTGAGAACAGCAGCCTGGTGAAAGTCGGTGCCCCGGGTGGTGACAAGGATGTCGTCAGCGTAGCACATTATGTTGACACCCCTGAGATAGGCGCCACCCTGCATCCAATCATAACCAATATTCCACAGGAACGGCCCTAGCACTGACCCCTGTGGAACTCTACACGTCATCTCTGTAACTCTGTGGCCATCTCGGCACGGATACACCACACGTCGGTGAGGCAAGTAGGCCCCTATAATTCGGCGCAAGTAAAGAGGCACCCCATGGAACCGGAGCGCCTCCTTTATGCACGCCTAGGGCAGGGTATTAAAGTTATTGGCGATATCAAGAGAAGACGACCTCACCCCTGGAAACTGCCTCTTGCGCAAGGCAAATTAAACAACCTACTCGTGACCATGAACGCTGTAATGAGTTCGAAATGTCGGGTGATAAAATGTAAAAATAAACCGCGACAAAATCCGTAAAGTTGTTTAATTTAAAAATCTTAAAAGTTGTTTAATTTAAAATGTTTAATGTTCGTGTTAGTTTTAGAAATATTATAATAAACACATATGTTAAGTAACAGCCTATTTTCAATTTGTACCGCTGCTGGGGAAGGCCTCCTCTAGACAAAGGAAGATCTCTATTTAAGCGAACCTTTATTCTCCCGTGTGAAATTAAACTTAATTAATTATTTAAATTGAATTTATGAATTAATATTTGACAAATTCTATTAACATGAAGCGGACCTACAAATTTATAAAAATATTTGAACTGGAGTAGATGAGTAAAGTTTTTTTATTGACGGTTGAAAATTGGAAGAATATATATGAATACACATAGGAAGAGGGCGAACTAACAGTAAAAATTGAAAAATGGATGCAAACGACAAAATGGCCTTATCCAAAAAAATCCAGCATTTAGTCTTCACTCACATACACACACATATAGATTTACTCACAAAACAACTAATTATTTTTCCAAAACTATCTTATTTTTTACACATAAACAGGGATGGAAAAACTTAAGTTATATGTTTAACACAATTTATGGTAAACCGTTGACCTTTATAGTTTTTGTTATTATTATTTTAACGTATTTGTTATTTTAGTTTTAAAAGAAGATCTTTTATGTTAATGCTTAGTGTCATCTATCTCTCACCCCTACAGTTCCACTAAAAAACCAGCATTCACGAAAATCTGCCATTTTCGTGATTTAAAGTTGAATAGAAACCTTTTTGGTGCATTTAATTGGAAATTTGTATTTTTTGTGTACCAAAAAGCATTTTTATTTCTTTCTTTCTAATGTTGACAAATATACACACTAAATATTATTTAGACAAGAAAATATTTTTGTAAATCATTGACGTCAAACATTGTAACATTTATTTATGTGTATACTTTAATTTGTCTTATCATGTTGCTGTATATCGATATTTTTAAGAAAAATTAATAAATCCGAGTAAATATACCTGAAAGTATATAGTAACATAACATACAATAAAAAAACATTTACCAAAAAAAAAACAATTAAAGTTATATTTCAATTTACTTTAATGGTCTAAAATTTGAGGTGGTAGAGCATAACATCTTTTAACAGCGTTTGCTGCACGTCTAAGGCCCGCTCATCCGGGGAAGTACCACCGCCCTATAGAAAGTCTGCATAAAATGTTTCCTTGCATACTTTATGCATGACTTTTGAGGTTGCCGATCGCCATGTTTACCCTTTTATTTTCTCATTCTTTTCTCCTCCAAATCCTTAATCCCTACCCAATCCTGTCTAATAAACCTATTCTATGCAATTTCCCAAGTTGACAACGCACTCACGACTCTCCCAATGTTGCGTGTGTCTATGGGCGACAGGATCACTTACCATAAGGAGAACCGTCTGCTCGTTTGTCTTCCTTTCCATGAAAAAATATATAGTAATATTAAAATTATGCCTATCCACAGCCTTTACTCGTATGGCTATTTCAAAGCGCAATCATAATATTGGGAAATACTGTTGCAAATTACGAATGAGCTTAGATGAGGGGGGCAATTTTACGTTCCCATCTCACATCTTCCTTTTAAGGCTGCCCATATATTCTTGAAGGAAATTCAGTTCAAAACGACGTACCCCACGAAAATCGAACTTAAGTTCGATTTTTAATCACGAATCTTATGCTACAAGGCCGCGAACCCAGTTAATATATACACTAAGTGAATACAATACAACCGTTTCTAATTGTTCACTGACGTTAACCGTAGGTCAAGAACTTTCAATTACTCAATATAATAGAGCTACAATTGAATTGTTTCGTAAATATTAGATGAAAAGACATTCTTTAATCCTTTATAAGAATTTCGTAAACAGACATCTAAAACATTGATTTAAAATTTGCCTCAACGAAAACATGGCTCCAGATGGAACTATAAAACATGATAATTTAAGTTCAACTTTTATGAAAGAATCATATATTCCTGCTAGAGTTATAGGGACGGATTATACTTATAGGCACAAAGTCGTATGGAAGAACGCTATTGGATTTTTAATTTTACACCTCTTAGCTTTGTGGGGCTTATGGAAATTTGTTACAGGTTGCGTATCACTGAATACCGGAGTATGGAGTAAGTATTTCGGTACTGCATCTATAGATGGTTCCATCTACTATAACATTTTTTTCTCTTTCAACCAATAATATTTTGTTTTTTTTTCAGCCATGCTTTTACTTTTCTTAAGTTCGCAAGGAATCCTGATGGGGGCACATCGACTATTCACCCATAAATCTTATTCAGCAACTCCATTGCTACGTGCTATACTTATGCTTTTACAAACAGTTGCTGGCCAGGTATAAGCGATATTCTTTTTTATTGTATTCTTATTGTACATATTTAATTTTAATAAGCTAAGTAATTCTGGCACAATAATGTTTTACGTTATCTAGAATTCAATGTATATTTGGTGCCGGGATCATCGCCTGCATCACCGTTACTCGGACACGGACGCTGATCCTCACAATGCGAAACGTGGCTTCTTTTTCTCCCACATAGGATGGCTGATGTCACGAAAACATCCTTACGTACTCGAGCTAGGCAAAAGGATCGACATGAGCGATCTTGAAGCTGATTGGATGGTTATGTTCCAAAAGAAGTAAGACCTTTTTAAATAATCTGATACATCTTTATACATTAACACTCATATGTCTCCTACAATTGCATTCTGTTAAGATTATCTGTTAAACTTATATATATTAAAATATTTAATTTTTCTCTTATTATATTATATGTTTTAGGTTATTATTATATTATTGATATACAAATATCTCTTTTTTAGATACTACTACATTCTGTACTTTATATTTGCACTCTTTATTCCTGTTTGGGTACCTATCTATTATTTCGGGGAAAGTTTTGAGGATTCTCTTTTAGTATGTTACTTCTTCCGATACCTTCTGCAAGTAAACGGGACGTGGTTGGTTAACAGTGCTGCCCATCTTTATGGTACAAGACCTTATGACAAGTAAGTAAATATAGATCTTTACATCATTTGTTTTGTTTGCCAATGTCTATTATATATTTATTGTAGTCTATTTTTGAATTACAGTCTCTTTGAAATAATAAAAATAACATGTATACTTTGTTTGTGGTAAAAATAAGTTTAAATGGTTTTTTTCTGAATAGAATATTTTAGATAGAAGCTGGTAATGGCATATTTGAGTAGAGGTTGTGTTATGACCTTCACCCATAAGAGTAAATTACGTTTTTTACTTGGCAGATTAAAAGCAACTTTGTGAATAAGTATTTCTCAATTACCGCACTCACTAGGCTATGCATAAAATTATATACCTTTAATTTATCCAATTCATGTAGAAGGCGGACTTTCTTGAAGTAGCGGGCACATAAACCTTTTAACTGTATATTAAAACTTGGTGCTCTTGACAGAAACCTTCAACCGGTGGAGTCTTGGTTCGTCTCCTTAATAAGTTTCGGTGAGGGTTGGCACAATTACCACCATACTTTTCCCTGGGACTATAAAGCAGCTGAGCTTTCTATGCATTTAAATTCAACGGCAACCTTAATAAGAATATGTGAAAAACTTGGTTTGGCATATGACTTGAAGACTGCGTCACCGGAAATGGTATGATTTTTTACGAGATAACAATTTATTTTAAATGTCATAAATTGACATTTCCTCAATTCTGTTGTTATTAACAAAGCTGATGAGATTTGGCATGACAATGTATTAATTTCCCTTTGCTCTTTAGATTGAAGTCATTACTTGCTGTGACCTATGATTACAGGCTGTTGATCCTTCCTACCTCTACTTAAACTCAACTTATGCTAAGATTTCCCTAGTATTACATATTCGTCAAATGAGTTTCTTAAAACGTAACAGACCAATTATAATTTCATTCATAGATTGCAAAAAGAATTATTCGGACTGGGGACGGTACTCACTATGCCCTAGGAAATGATGAAGCAAAGGCGTCAGTGACGACGGCGATCGGTCCAGTGCATCCCATGAACCCAACATATACCGCCAAGTTTGAACCACCAAAAGCCACATTAGAAGACAAAGGACTACCCCTATTTCATGAAGCTGATGTCATAACCACGACTACTCTAAAGAGCAATCGGCGGTCCACAACGGCGTAATTTTCGCGGATTCTATTGTATATTTAATGTAAATATTTCTTCTCAATTGGCTTTTACTTGATAATGTGATTATTAATTGTTAAATCTAAAAGCCAAGTTTAGTTTAATTTTAATTATTTAATTAATTTTACAATTAAAACATTTTTAATCATAATATTTGTTAATAATTCAATGCCAAAGTTCATGCTTAGATAGATGTTTTTTTCTCTTTTTAGTAAAAATAAAAGTATTGATTCAGTTAAGATTTCATAAAAAGGAAGACAAATGAGCAAACGGTTCACCTGATGGTAAGCGATCCCGTCACCCATAGACGCACACAATATCCAGAGGGCCGCTGAAAAGACGTTATGCTCTACCGCCTAAATAATTTTTACGCATACACACACACCTTTATAATTAATAAAGATTTTTTATAAAATATCAAGATAAATCTTGATCTTTTTCTAATTTAGTTCGACAAACCAACTACAATATGATTTATTTCGAAATTATCTGTGCTTGTTACATAACAATTAACTATTTTTTTTCAACCTTTTCTTATTTATAAAAAATGGGAACTTGCTTTTTATAAGTCCACTTATTGACCTTGAATGACCTTAAGTGTTTCGAATCATTATGTAAATTTTATAACAATAAATATCACTCATAAACCTACTTATCCTTAGAAATAAAGTACATTTAATAGTTTTAGGGATAAATATAATACGAGGGTGCGTTTTTAAGTTCACGGAATGAGAGGGATGGAGGGGAGTGATTATGCTCATTAGGACCGTAACGT
>JAOCPS010454575.1:0-11852 GCA_025505425.1 Graphium colonna
TGAAACAAAGATTTGCCCACGGTAGATAACTGTGAAGGATGATGGTGAGAGTCACCATTTAAATATCGGTTTGTGTGAGTTGGTTTCCTATTATATGTAAAGTTGTATTATTTAAAAAAGAAATCTACGCTCTTCATCTCATTCGAAGATTAGTATTCCTAAACATAAAACTAGCTTCTTCGGTAACTCTTTCACCGTACAGGCTACACTGCTTTGGAACTCCTTGCCAGAAGATGTCCGTAGGACCCCAAATAAGGCTTTATTTGGGGCCCCACAGATATCTTTACCGGGCTTTTAAACGTTTGGTCCGTCTATTTTTGAAAACACTTAAATAAACATATATGGCAAATGTAAATGTACTTTATCACAATCGTTTAAGTACATATATGGATATATGTATGTATGTATGTATCTATATATGTATGTAAATTATATGTATGTATATATTTATAAATATATATTTCTTATTTTAGTATATTTATGTAACCAATTTGTATGTAATTGTTTGAATTGATGCATTTAATTTTTTTAGCTTTCACAGCTTTTGCTGCACTTTTACGGCCACGCTCGTCCGGGGGAGTACCAACGCGCTTTATAAAGTTGGCATAAATAAAGTATGTTGACTTTTGTGGGATGCCGGATGGCCATGTCTACTCTTTCCTTTTCCCACTCCTATACACTCCAAATCTTTAATCCCAGCCCATCCTATCCAACAAACCAATTACATCCAATTTTCCAAGTTGACAACCCACTCGCTACTCTCCGGATGTTGCGTCTGTCCATGGCCGACGGGATCACTTACCATCAGGTGAACCGTCTGCTCGCTTGTCTTTCTTTACATAAAAAAATGTACGTTGGCACATATCTCCGCCATTTATCAACCAATTTTGAAAATTATTTTTTTATCTCATAAAGTATTCTTCTAGAATTGTCCCATAAAATGATCAGGAGAATCTGTTTATTAGTTTGTTTATTTAAATAATAATAATAAAATTTGGGAATGTTCGCTTATATCTCCATCACTTATGATTTGGTTTGAAAATATATTTTTTTACCTGATGAAGTACACTTTCACAATAGTAGGAAAACTTTTTTATAAAAATCAGATGAGTAGCTTTTTTTTTAAATCAAAATAACGGAGAAGATATGTTTCGAACGTACATTTATAAGTCAGTTTTTGTAATTTTCTGTGAAAATAAACTTGTATCTCTATCAGGGCAACCAGAGCAAGGAGCATCTTTGACATAAAAATTTCCGGATTGAAAACGCTAAAATCAAATTTGAGCTACTCCTACAGACTCTGCATTCCATAAACATTACATTTTTTTTTCGCGGCTCGAGTTGCACTTTTGGATTTTTTGTACAAAAAATTTAAGATTTATCGAATTTATTTATTAGATTCACTTACCTTGACAGTAAGAAAAGCAGAATCATCTTCCTTAAAATTTTAATGATACCAAAACCAACCAAATATAAATAGTATGGTATATCTAATTGTACTGAAGATATTTTATTACAAGTTCTACTATATGCGAAAAAACTTTTTCCCCAACCTATTATTTTTCGCGGTAAAGGAGATATTTCATTTTGGGCTATTTCGTGTTAAGTTGCACAAAAAGTAAAAAAAAAATGTAGCGATATTGGTAAAAATACTAAAAAAAGTCTTTAACTTGTATTAAAAATATTGTTAATTATATATGGTTTAATTTTTTCCAGTACAAAATACATTTTATATATTATCCAATTTTACAATTATCGTCATAAAATTACCAAGTTTTTAGAACTTTTGTGATTTTGTCAACATAATTAAAAAAACATACTAAGATATTTTAATATTGAATATTTCTGTAATAAATAAATTATTAATATTTCTTTTGGTTCACGCTATTTTTCTATGTATTTATAAACGATTAATTGACCATGAACCAACAGTTATTATTATCATGTGACTACCTAACATGACCTAACAGAATGACAAATGTTTTGTAGCCTCTTTTCTGTTTGTCGTTTGTCGTTTTTATATTTCGAGATTTGCCGTTAATATTTTTGGTGTGTTTTTGTGGGACAAATACGACTTAAGCCTTAATTTTTAAACTTCATTACTAGTATCTACATCCACTGACCTGGTATTCATTATTCTGATGATATTCGAGCTCTGCATGTTTTGGATTCTGTAATAACAGATAAAAAGTATTTATTCCATATAGTACATCACCAGAACAATTGTCTGGTGTTTTATTTTTTCTCAGTGGTTTTGTGTTGTGTGTTTAGAAGCACCATTACGATTTCTGGGTGGAATATTTGTAAGGGAGCATAATGAAATTAATGAATAAATAAAATATTTTTTTAAATAATTGTTTAATTTACCTAATAAAGTAAACATTATTCACACAACTGCATTTTGTTTCATACATAAATATTCACGGATGTTTACTGCTGAATTTACCAACTTTATCTTAACTGAAAGCATTTGTGATCTTTATTTATTTATTTTAAACTTTAGTGTACCACCTTACAAAAAAAAGTTACAAAGGCCGAACTTAATGCCTATAGGCATTCTCTTCCAGTTAACCCGTGGTGTGAAGATCATTTGAGGTAGGTGCGAAGCGGAAAAAAAATTAAATGCATCAATTCAAACAATTACATACAAATTGGTTACATAAATATACTAAAATAAGAAACATGATAATAATAACTGTTGGTTCATGGTCAATTAATCGTTTATAAAAACATAGAAAAATAGCGTGAACCAAAAGAAATATTAATAATTTATTTATTACAGAAATATTCAAAATTAAAATATCTTAGTATTTTTTTTATTATGTTGACAAAATCACAAAAGTTCTAAAAACTTGGCAATTTTATGACGATAATTGTAAAATTGGATAATATATAAAATGTATTTTGTACTGGAAAAAAAATAAACCTTATATAATTAACAATATTTTAATACAAGCTAAAGACTTTTTTTAGTATTTTTACCAATATCGCCACATTTTTTTCTACTTTTTGTGCTCTACTTAACACAAAATAGCCCAAAATGAAATAACTCCATTACCGCGAAAAATAATAGGTTGGGAAAAAAGTCTTTTCGCATATAGTAGAACTTGTAATAAAATATCTTCAGTACTATTAGATATACCATACTATTTATATTTTGTTGCTTTTGGTATCATAAAAATTTTAAGGAAGATGATTCTGCTTTTCTTACTGTCAATGTGAGTGAATCTAATAAATAAATTCGATAAATCTTAAATTTCTAGTACAAAAAATCCAAAAGTGCCGTGAAATAAAATTGTAATGTTTATGGAATGCAGTGTCTGTAGGAGTAGCTCAAATTTGATTTTAGCGTTTTCAATCCGGAAATTTTGATGTCAAAGATGCTCCTTGCTCTGGTTGTCCTGATACAAGTTTATTTTCACAGAAAATTACAAAAACTGACTTACAAGTGTACGTTCGAAACATATCTTCTCCGTTATTTTGATTTAAAAAAAACTACTCATCTGATTTTTATAAAAAAGTTGTAGGACTATTGTGAAAGTGTACTTCATCAGGTAAAAAAATATGTTTTCAAACCACATCATAAGTGGTGGAGATATAAGCGAACATTCCCAAATTGTATTATTATTATTTAAATAAACAAACAAATGAATAGATTTTCCTGATCATTCTATGGGACCATTCTAGAAGAATACTTTATGAGATAAAAAAATAATTTTCAAAATTGGTTGATAAATGGCGGAGATATGCGCGAACGTACATTTTTTTTATGTAAAGAAAGACAAACGAGCAGACGGTTCACCTGATGGTAAGTGATCCCGTCGACCATGGACAGACGCAACATCCGGAGAGTAGCGAGTGGGTTGTCAACTTGGAAAATTGGATATAATTGGTTTGTTGGATGGGATGGGCTGGAATTAAAGATTTGAGAGTGTATAGGAGTGGGAAAAGGAAAGAGTAAACATGGCCATCCGGCATCCCCAAAAGTCAACATACTTTATTTAATGTCAACTTTATAAAGGGCGTTGGTACTTCCCCGGACGAGCGTGGCCGTAAAAGTGCAGCAAAAGCTGTGAAAGGCTAAAATAAAATATAAACATTCGAATTGACAAACTTTTTCCCCAACCGAAAATTACAAAGCGTTTTTTCCACTGTCACAAGCAATTTAAAAATTCAAAACTTACTTTAGTTTTTTAATAAATATTCTGTACATATATCGGTATCTTCTAGATCTATCCGTTTCTTCTTCGGGAAAGTATCTTCTTATTGTAGTTATATTTAACAGGGCTCATAGTTTTTATCCAATCAACCTTCGTATTATAGAGGGCTTTCTCCTCCGGATAATTGTTAAATATATGAAATATCAGATTCAGTGTACTAACTTGTAATACGAGGGGTTATCAAAAAGTAATGATAAACGGGTATTTCTAATAAAGATGAAACTCAAAAAAAATTTTTTTTCGCATCTTCGGTCCTTCACTACTTCCCAGCTAAAAATTGTATAAATAGGACGTCATTTGGAGGAGCTACAATTCCAACCCGGTAACACTATAAGAGTGGCGGCCCGAGCCGAGGCACCCCCGGGAGCCATCGAGCTTAGCCACTCATAAAACTAGGTTAAGGCCCGGTGCCACGAGCGCCACGGGCCACCTCACGTCTGTCGGAGCGGCAGAGGCCCCAAAAACAACAAAAAAAAGAGGAGCTACATTCATATGGATAACAGCAGTCGAAGCGACAACACGAAAAGTGAGATGCGTCATTAAGTACCTCTGTTTGAAAAAATTGTCTACAAGAAATACACGCTGATTTGGTAGAGACACTGAGGGACTCTGCTTCTCCATATTCTACGGTGGCACCGTGGTACAAAGAGTTTAAGCTGGGTACAACATCCACAGAAGATGAGCATCTCGAGGTACGCCCAACCTCGTCTCTCACTGAAGAAAACGTGAAAAAAATCGAAGTCATCGTATTAGCAGATCGAATAGTAACCGTCAGACATTTAGCTGAGGTCACAGGGATCTCATATGGCAGCATCCAAAGCATTTTGACCAGCAAAATGAATATGAAAAAAGTCTCCGAGCGTTGGGTATCGAGAAAGTTAACGGACGAACAAAAGAAAAAGCGAGTTGACATTTCAAGAGCCAATCTTGTAAAGTTCCAGGCTGACCAAGAAATTTTTTTGTCTCAATGTGTGACCATGGACGAAACATGGATCCATAATTTTGATCCTGAGACCAAACAACAATCAATGACTTGGAAAAGGCCATCCTCACTGACGCCAAAGAAGTTCAAAGTCTCGAGCTTGGCGGGCAAGGTTATGGCGTCCGTTTTCTGAGATGCTGAGGGAATTATAATGGTTAGTTAGCTAGAAAAGGGCGCTAGTATAACGGGCTCCTACTATGCTGATCAAATAGGACGACTGCGAGAAGCCATAAAGAAAAAAAGACGGGGCAAACTCCGAGCGAAAGTCCTGTTTCATCAGGACAACGCTCCTGCACAAAAAGCCAAAGTTGCGATGGCTGCCATTCGAGAAGCAGTCTTCGAACTGGTCGAACACGCGCCCTGTTCTCCAGATTTAGCCCGCAGCGAATTTTATTTGTTTCCTCTGCTCAAGGAACACCTCAGGGACAAGAAATTTGAGGATGATAGCGAGGTGATGGCTGCTGTAAAGGCATTTTGGGATAGCCAAGATAAAGATTTTTTTTAAAGGGTATTTTAGGTTTAGAGAAACGTTGGACTAAAAGTATCGACTTTTTAGGAGACTATGTAGAAAACTAAATTAAATTTAAACTAACCGCCTTTTAAAGCAGCCGATTAGATTATTAGACTTAAATAGTTTACAGTTACATATTTATGTAACTGTAAACTATTTAAGTCTAATAATCTAATCGGTCCTGAAATAATTCAGACGAATTTCATACCAATTTCGGTATGAAATTCATCTGAATTATTTCAAGACATACCGCACGAACTCCATCACTTTGATAAGATGAATTTACAGAAAAATTACTTATCGTTTAATACATTAAGGTTATACTATGATACACAATTAGATTATTTCATTATTTGAAGTCCTGTTTTATTATACTCATTATCATTACTTATTGATCGCCCCTCGTAAGTACAACCTTTTTAGATACTGTATGTAATTGAAAAAAAAAAGGTTTTTTTTTGGTCGTACAGATTTTTGTGAGTAATGTGTATCGAAATCATTGGTTAACTTCAAGATGACGCAAGATTCAATTCTGGTCCTTTAATTATAATTATCATGTTCGCATGTGTAGTTTAAAAAATATTGTCTTAAAATAAAGATGAAATGATTCACATTCATTACAAGATTCAAATTTGCAAGAAAATTTATTTTCGAACTTGTCTCTGAACTGCGAAAGCATAATCGAAAAATTTAGACACTTTCAGTTCAGGTTGATATAATAACAACTTGGTATAGATATTTAAAACAATTTTTTTTTTCTTTGCAGCATCAGCCATTATTGCCGCACTTTTACCTGATGACAGGCGCTTACAAAAACCGCAACCAAAACCAGAAACAAGAGAACTAGAGAAACCAGAAGAACCGATCACTAGTATAGATAGGCTGTAGATTAAGTTATTATCATAAGTTTATGTTGTGTTGTAATTAAAACCAGAAAATATATATTGTGATAATTATTTTTCCCTGATTAATCGATGTGATGGTGTAAATTAACATTGGACCTTTCTAATTGCTCACAGTTGAACTTTGAGTCCCAAAAAATTGTTCATGCCGACAAGGCCGGAACAAGTATAACAAGTACATATATAAAGTAAGTACAACATCAAACAATTTCATAGTAAATTTTTCCCTTTAGTAACTGTGGTTTCTAACCAAACTTTTTTTGCAGAGTGGGAGTACGGCTGAATACACCCAGTCTGTAGGACATTTGCAGGTTTTCCATACCATCTGGCAGATCTCGTGCAGACTAGATGTGCCTTTTGGTCCGATGGCTTTTAGAACTTCCGCTGTGATTCGGTCACTACCTGGCACTTTGTTCGTCTTTAGTTTCAACGGCCTCCTCGAATTCCAAGAAGAGCATATTGTTCCATTTTCAGTACGCCGTTTGAGGCAGTTGCTCCAGACGTAATGGTGGACACCATTACGCCTGGAGCAACTGCCTACTTATAAAGCATTAAACAATATTTCAAATAATTTAAACAATATTTTTCCAAACACATTTGTATAACGCCATAAATATTGCAGATAGATTACAGTTACATGTGATCTGAAATGTTCTTCTCATTAACCTACAAGATGTTTAAAGTTATTAGCAGATTTACACCAAAATTATTTTCCTATTGCCGCAGATATTATTCACAATAACACTTATGTCAATGATATGCTACAGTTTAATCATAAAAGTGTGTATGATACAGTTTTATCTTAAAAGAATTTATTAGAAGTTAATCGCCAGTCGATAAGATTATTAGATTTAAATAGTTTTCAGTTACATAAATTGGTATCAAATTCATCTGAATTATTTCAGGACATACCGCACGAACCCCATCACTTTGAAAAGATTAATTTACAGAAAAGTTACTTATCGTTTAAGACATTAAGGTTATGATGTATGATACACAATTAGATTATTTCATTATTTGAAGTCCTAAAGCTATGGACAGCATGCCTATTATAAAGCGTGAGATTTAAGCTCTATAAGCAAATTTTATGACTCACTGGGCCTAAAATATGCTGCACCCGTCATAATGTTGTTAAGGCTAAGGTGCTTATGCAAAAACTATGGCTTGCTAAAGTATGCTGGGATGAATAACCTGGAAGCTTTTTTATTTATGGCATGAGTTTTACAAAAGCCTACGAGCTATGAAACGTAAACAGGCGCTTAGGTACACGGGTTTGCCCGATACATATATTTTCCAGATAAAAGGGTACGCGGACGCTCTCCGCACAGCTGCATACGGCCGTCAATGTAAGTTTCTTTTCTTTGTTTCAAGTCTCGTGTAAATCCTATTGCACAAAGTCTATCTGTCCTAGATTGAGATAAATGCTGCACTATTGCTAGTTAAGCTTACTAACAGAACCTATGAAACTTTAACTACCAAATTGCATGTACATAACGTCATACTTCATTCTGACTCACAAATCGTTCTCGCCTGGTTTTGCGAACGCCTAGCTCTTCGGTAACGATGATGGCCCAAAATATGGAGGTTTCTGACATGCTTGCCAAGAATACGTGATTATATGTTTACTGTTTGGCATTAGCTCGGTGCGCGCTGATCCCAACCCGTCTTCGGGTGGCCGTTGGAATTTTTAGTATTGTCGATTCAAGGTGTGCCACGAAACATTCTTCACTTATTTCCTCAGCGCCTCCACCAATAGGCACCAGATGTTAATTGCTGAACCGATACACCCGCGGGATGCCGCATTCTGTTTCCGGATATTTTCGAAAACAAAGATTGCAATTTTAATTGTTAACACTTTCTAAAAACCCTACTGGTGTGTTCAAGCCCTCCGTTTGGCCCGAATCCATTGACCGCGCGCCAATGGCATCCCTTCGCGGACGTTCTTTGTTATTACATGTATTGATTGGAAGGCTTAGAGTCCCTTAAGTTTATTTTATACGAATTATAATTGTAATACATATTTCACATTTTGCATTCTATTTAAAACAAACAATTTTAATAATTCTGAAAAGCGCAATTTACACAGATGTCTTAAATGTCATAACTAAAAGCAGCTGCCGTTTAAACTAAATGTCAATCGGCAACACCTGACTGGAATTACACAGCTTACATCCATTCACTTGGTCGCACATTAGCACATCAGAGAATCCTGCGGATTGTCTCAGCAAAAGAGTTATGCCGGACGGCCTAGTAAGTCATCAGTTATGGTGGAGTGGACCACCATCCTCGAAAGCGAGTAAGTTCAAACCTAATTTACATTTCAATTCGCCGCAAAGCTCACCTGAAGTCTGGCATGGTTCTGAGTATTCAAGACCCATCTTGTGCACAGCTGCTGGGTTACACAGAGGGCTTGATTTTCTCAATAAGTTTTCTTATATTTATCAATCTCAAAGAGTATTAGTATATGTCCTACATTTTTGTCGGAATGTAAGGTGTAAGTTTATTAAGAATGAGCTTAATAATTTAACAAGCAATGAGCTAGAGTTTGCAATGTTGTTAATTATTAAATATAAACAAATAAAGTATTATTTGCATGATATGCATGTTTTAAAATGTGGCAAAGCCATTTCTAATTGTAAATTTAAACTATTATGTCCTTTTATATATAACAAAGGCTTGCTTAGGGTAGGTGGTTTGGCCTTGCAAAACATTATTTAATTTAATCATGTGATTAAAGGATAACTGGTTCAATTATATTAATTAAATATCAAAAAAAATTCCATGCAGGGCCTAAGCTGTTATCTATAAAACAAAATTATTGGAAATTAGAGGAGAGAAATTATAGGTGAAGAAAAGTTACAAAAGTATTACATAAATGTACAGTTTTCTTTAGATTAAAGGCCTCTAAGAAATTAATGGAATCATTACCTCATGATAGAGTTAATGCATGCCGATCCTTTCAAAAGAAAGGGCTAGATTATGCAGGGCCTCCTTACTTAGAATTTCTAGATTAATAAAACTTATTATTACAAAAGGTTATGTTTGTATATTTGTATGTTTTGTGTATAAAAGCTATCCATGTAGAGTTAACCTCCGATTTTAAAACTGAAACATTTATCGCATGTCTTAATAGATCTATATCTCGAAAATGCTGTTTAGATACTCCTACGGATATTTCCAACGATAATGCTTCAACTTTTTCTCCCTGTTCCGCTCCGATATGTATTATCCCGAAGAAAAGCGATGCTTCCGGTCAAAAGAAATAGCGCATAGTTATTGATTATCAAAAATTAAGCAACAGAACCATTGGTGAAACATAGCCGAGATCTTGGAACCATTAGGAAAATCTGAATACTTTTCAACCCTTGATCTGGCTTCCGGTTTTTATCAAATTAAAATAGCCACTCTAAATATATGTAAAACCACCGTTAGCGTTCTTAAAGGTCATTTTGAATTTAAAAGGATAGGATTCGGCCTTTGCAATGCCCCGTCCACATTCCAGAGGCTCACGAATAATGTCCTCACCGGCCTGCAAGGAGAAAGGTGAACTCAAATCCGATATCAAAAACCTTTCCGCAGTCTTCCATAAGCTCGAATCATTTAATTTAAAACTACAACCCGACAAGTGCAAATTCTTTAGAAAGGAAGTTGGTTTTCTAGGTCACGTCATTACCAAAAAAGCCGTAAAACCTAATCCAAATAAAATAAAGTACAGTACAAGAGTTTTTTATCTTAAAATGTGCTTAAGACATAAAATACTTTCTAGACCTTATATTATACTGCAGACGCTTAATTTCCGATTTTTAGTTCATTTAAACTTCCTAAACCCTTAACATCTCCCCTAAGAAAAGAAACCCCTGGTCTGGTCCAACAAATAACAATTAGCCTCTGAATAACAATTTTTTTACTACTCCTGTCTTAGTTTCTTACTTGCGACGCATCTAATAATGCAATTTTCACCGTACTTTCCGAAAGCCCTGTAAAGTTCACTCTATAGCCTATGCGTCCAGACCCTTTAACAAAAACGAGGTAAATACAGCCCATTATATAAAGAATTATTGACAACCCTTTACGGCAATAAAAGATTCCGACCGTACCTATTCGGTAGAAAATTCTGCATTGTAACTGATCATCGCCCATTAGAATGGTTATTTAACCACACTGGTCCAAGTAGTAAATTGCAACGCTGACGCAATCGCAGAATATGAGTATGAAATAATTTACAGAAAAGGCAAACTAAATTCAGCAGGAGATGCATTGTCATGTTATCCTATTCATAATGAAAATCCTATAAACGCTATAAATTCCGTAAATCCTATAAGTCCTGAAAATCCTGAAAATGGACTTGACCTATAACGAAGATGTCGATTTCTCTTCTTTGAGTATACCATCTCCTGCCTATTCAGATCAACAACATCTCCTTAATAATCCAACGTCAAATCACATACGTACTGAAAAGCGAAATGAACCACAACCATCGACTACTTACCAAGATCCAGTAGTAAGACATCCTGAAAGTACTCAAATTACTGATCTCTACTCTATTCTACCCTCAGTTTCTTAAATGTCCTTCAAAAAACAAATACGATACTCAAATTATCGAATATAAGCATCCTTAAAAGTTCGAACAAAATTATCATCATCACCACTTCCAATAACCAAACTTGCTTGACTACGTCATCGCTCATAGCATTGTCTATGGACAAATATGTATAAAAGGTGGCGTTTTAGTTCGCAGCGTTCACTCGACCAACGCTTGTGGTAGAGGCAATATTCTGAGGCTTATGCGTGCGCTCACATATTTGCTTGCAAGTGACAAGAGGGTTATTGCTAATAAAATGGTCTATGAGAATTGTATATCATGATGGCAATTCACATTTACCTTCACAAATTAACTATCGTAGTCCTAGCGAAGTTCAAATAACTGTAAGGGAAAACTATGACTTTTTTTTCAATGAATGCTTTTTTGTATGTCCCCTGATCAAAAGGACACAAATTGATTATTTGCTAAAAGGCCAAAAATCAATATTAGCTGCAATTTCACCCAGAACAGGAAAGTAGATATAGTGTGTTTTTTTTAGGTAACTGTCAAATGCACTGCTGAAAATATGCAGCTACACAATCATGATCTGAAATTGATGTTTCAAACATGTAACAAATTGCTATCAAATTAAATTTAATCATTACGTGATCTAAGCAAGTACGTCCCTGTGTGGGAACGTAGTGTCCCAGCAATA
>JAOCPS010454795.1:0-11850 GCA_025505425.1 Graphium colonna
ACAACAAAATGCTATTTACCGTGTCGAGTTTATGTTAACCAAAACAAGTTATTTGTTAGTTTAGTCTAATACAATAGTTCTTTATGCTTACTAACTGATAACTTAATAATTATTTATTATTTTAATAAGGAGAGGTTACAATGACGTGGCTAAGAAATGCCACAATCTGCAATAATAAACTCTCATACCTGCAATAAAGATATTAAACTTAAAAAAACAGTTTTGTTACTAGAGAATAAAATGGTTATAATAATCATCATTCAAAATACCGAATAAAAATCTACCAATTTTTTCCCAAATTCAAGTGCCAAAGTTAACAGTTTTAAATTTTTAGCAGCAACACTGCAGGCATACTGCCGCGCGTCTACTTGAACATGAATTCAACCGTCAGTTTGTTCATCACATTTTCTTTGATAAAATTTTAAAGGAAGGTACAACATATTTAAAAAAAAAACAAAATTGTCCTTTTTTTCTTCATATATAATATTTATTCTTTTAAAGTCAACATTTAATAAAGTATGCATGTCTCTTAGGAATGCCGAATAACCATGGCTAACCTTTTATTTTTCCGCCTTTCCTTTCCCCTCCAAATCCTTAATCTCGACCTCATCCAATAAACCTATTATATTCAACTTCGACTCTCCAGATGCTGTATATGTCTATGGGCGACGGTATCGTTTACCATCAGGAGAACCGTCTGATCGTCTTTATTTCCATAGAAAAACCGTGTGACTAAAACAATAAGAACATTAAGTCATTGTTCTCAATTTTTTATAGTGAAAGTTAGCAAGAAAGCGTATACTTGACGGTAAATGAGTCACTTTAGGACATTTAAAATCTTCGAAGGCTTATTATTGGAAAAAAATAAAAACTATTCAGGATTCTGTAAGGGTTAGTTATATATTTAGAAAGAAAGACAAAGAAGCGGAATCATCCTTACATGCCTTTGAACTATTATTATTAAGTAGTTTTCCACGAACATAAAATTTTTAATATAAAGTAAAAAATCAATCTTGAAGTCCATCAAGCTTGAAAGTTTTACTAACGTTATATACATACAATCCAAATTTCTTTTAAACGGCTCTAATTGAGCCATGGCTAAGAGTATAGCACAATATATAGAGAAAAATGTATTTTTCCTCGACTCTAATTGAAGATGTTGTCTTTTTCGCTCGCTAGATAAGTTAAAAATATTAAAAATGTCCCATAATGTTTCGATAGAAAATAAAAAAGCTGATTTTAAACCGTAGTAGCATTTTGTTATCATCCTTATTTGATAAACAAACTCATGAACTTTTATTTAACCATCATGCAAGTTTATACTTTTAAATAAGAAAAGCATTAAAAAACCTTCATAATTGATCAAGTTTTTAATATTACAAAAACAAAAAATGTGACTCACATTGAGAATCTCCCCTTTTGAAATTAGTTGATAACATGTATCATGATTGATTTTGGGCTTATTTGAAATTTCTATTTTATTTATTAAAAATCTGACATTAAACTTATATGTGCTTTTTATTTAGAGACTATTAGGTAAAAGTTGAACAGAAAATTTAAAAGGCATTCGCATCGAAATATATGGTTGAGTTGCACAAAATTGCGACCGCGCCAGTATTTTATATGGAAGCGTATCGTACACTTCCGTAGTTCTAGCATAAAATATTAGTAACATTGTAAAATCGTACATTCCTACCTTGCGGAATATTTTTTGGGTATATGATATTCAAATATTTATGTCTTTATTATTGCACTAAATGAATCATATTAATTGTAAACTTTTAATTATTTAACATACAGTCTAAATTAGGATTCTATTTAAATTTATTATTGAATTGTTCTCTTTTGTTGAATGTCTCCTGAGATAAGCATTTGATTTGTCTCCGTAATTACGAAAACTATAAGATATTATTTATTATTTATATATTTGATTGTAACAATACATTTTTAAGAAATAATTTATTAAATTTTAACCAACAGCCAATAGAAGCTTTTAATACTGTCGAGAGCACGGTACAAACTGGATAATAACCACGATCTCATAAAAAACCGACGTAAAGAGTGATTCGGTTGCACCTTGCGAGGCAAGGAGACGGTTTTTTTTATGGTGAGAAATGGAGAGGGTCTTTTTCTCGGCAATAAAAGACATATTACCTCAGGGGATACCAGAAATTCTGGTGAATTCTCAGTTGGAGACCATGAAAATTTAGCGTGATAGCGAGAGCGTGAGCACGTTCAGGCGTATTCACAACGTACCGTGACTCCATGTGTATTTTGAGAGGCATCGAGGGGCAGATTACTGTTCTGTTACATTATCTGAGACAAACGGAATAAACAAACTTAGCTACCTCTCCCTTCGTTGACTTCTGTAATATTAAGGGATTAAAGACATTCCAAGCTAAATTCTTAACTCAACAAATTGTGCTGGTTTTGCTGCTTGAGTACAGCCATGCCCTATTTTACTGAAATTAGGACATCCTCTCCGGCTGACACTTCCAATCTTAGTTACCTGAATACAAGATAGAACACTCGTTAGTGCCTCGGACTGGAATATGTGTTTATGGCAGGGAGAATATATGCTTTTGACGTCTCAACAATCGAACGAACCTGTATGCATTATGTTCTTTTAGCAGTGGTAAGATCCTAGTTCAAATGTCCCTGTAAGTTGGTTTCCCGCAAGTGCAAATAACCATGCTCTGTGTTCTGTCACTAAGCTTTTTCAAGGACATTTCTGTACCCCATAGTAAGCGTTTTTGCCCACTAGCAATGATTCACTGATCTGGTATACAACAAAAGAGAAAGCCAATCTGCGCACTTTTTTAACGATCAACTTGGGTTTGTATGATACAAGCTTACACCGTCGTTAATTGTTGTCTAAAGATGAGCTGAAACGCAGCAATTATCTCAGAAGACGCTTAACTTATAACGATTTTTATTTCTGTTCTTTGTGATCATTAAATACTTAAATAGATATTTCATACAGTTTTATGGCAAAAACTTAACTTAAGTAGTTTTATATCTGAATTAACATATTATTATTAATCAGTCTTAACTTTACATTATACGGTTTCACAAACCCTCCAAACCTGCCATCAACCCCACTTCATATCGTTCTATTAGTCTCTTAAAAACCTTCTGGAAAATTTATGATAGACAAATCCTAGCCCGCTTAGGAAGTTTTATGGAAGTTTCATATCCTTGAAAAAATTGTCTTCAGAGCTAAACATTCCTCTACCTACCAAATGCGCCGAATCACGGAGCACATATTAACTAAAAGGCAAATAAGATGCCATACAGGAGCGCTCTTTCTCGATGTCGCGAAAGCGTTAAACGAAGTCTGGTACAACGGACTCATATACAAGTTGTATGTGCTCGATATATGTATAAAACGAGACTTCCTCAGTGGTCGAACCTTCCGCTTCCGCGTTGAAGGAATATGCTCATCTCAACGCTTCGTCCTCGCAGGGGCTCCTCAAGGTTCGGTCCTCGGACCAACACTTTTCACCCTCTACAACAGTGACTTACCGCGCATCCCTGGTGTAGAGCTAGCCCAATTATAGACTTCCCCGACGACTAGACGAATCGCTCTCGGGCAGCCTCGAGCGGAATGCATGAGTGATAGTCCCAGCCGAGGTCCCCTCTCAGGGGCCCTTTAGTCTGTGCACTCCATGGAGCGTCCGCCGAAGCGAACTAAAAGCTCAACAACGTCCCAATCAGGGTAACGAGTAGAATAGCGGCCCGAGTCGAGGATCCTCCGGGAGGAGGCCAGGCACCTAGAGCGTCACCGGCCACCTCAAGTTCGTCGGAGCTGCATAGGCCCTTCCGGCCAGCAGTGAAGATGCCCGTGACAAAAAAAATTGGCAGCGTTCACTCAACGAACGCTGTTGGTAGAGACAACAACCAGACGAAGCTCCGGTGTCGAGGCGAAACGTACGTCGATTGTAAGGGTAACAACCTACTTGCTGGTGTGGAATTCTGCATCGTCCTGCTAACATTAGTGCTTGGTGGTGGTTTCGTCAACAAGATCGTGCACGAAAGTGCACGCACAAACATCTGCAATCAAGAATAAAAACGTAAACTGCGTCACATTTGTGCATATTCTGCATTTTTAGATAATATAAATAAGCTACGTAAATAATAGTTATAAACACTGCAAGAAAATTAGCATGTAGTTTACCTGTAATAATGGCAGTTTAATATCGGTATTTCAGGAAGAAAGAGATAAAAAGCGCGCAAACTTTTGGACACTCGGTTATCTTGCTAATCCGAGTTGCTAGTTGGTGAACGGAAATTAAACTTCTGGCGAAGTTATCTAGCATGATTTATAACAGTGTTCGTTCAACAATTACAGGTAGACTGAAAAGAGATTCAATTATTATTACTAATAAATTTCAATTTTGTATTATATTCATGATAAACTAGCACCATATTTCGTATAAAACTTTCCACATCGATATGATTTTTTTTGTTACCAGAAAAACAATTTGATATACTGAATATATTAATATTGTAATAAAATTGATTTCATGTATTTTTTCATTTTTAATGATAAAATAAATATAACACACATTTAATTAATTATTATTTGATTCATTTAATGCATAATTTTTAAAAGTAATAAATTTGTTTTTGTAATTAATAAAGAAATGTCTAAATATCTAGAACAATAAATTGCTAGGAAGTGCAAGTAGTGTCTTTACTTTTCTTTGCAATTTCTTTCATACTTGTTCGTTCACTGACTTGATTGGTCCATAGTTTGGAGATGGCTACGAATGTCTAAAAACTTTTTTTAAAACGTTTATGCATTATAAAATTGCATTTTTAAATTCAATGACCTTACTCTTACCTACACGAACTTAAGTGAGGGTTAAGTTTTGAAGCACTTAATAACTAAACTATCTGCTGGCACGGACTAGAATTTTCTACCAAATCGGTAACAGTTGGGCGGACATAAATTCGAATGGTACTATAAATTTTACAGCTGATAGTATTCTTAGTTTTTGCGTGAAAGAGCCACACATATTAATCCATGTTTCCTCACAAACTTTCGCATTTATAATATAAATAAGATATTTTACATATGTATTAGCACATTTTGTCGCATTATAAGGATTGTCTACTCTCTTTGGACTGATCTAGCGATCGTTTGACGTAGTACGTAGATGACGTAGACGAGTACCCAAGATGGTGGGTTTCACTTCTCACTTTTTCAGCAAGCGGAATACTAGTCCTATCCAATCCTACTGTAGTGTTATGGTACTTTTTAACCGACGTAAAAACGGAGATTCTAAATTCGACGCGTATTTTTTTTTGTTTTTATACCACGCATAAATTTTTAACGAGTAGTCCGTATTTTTTATGGGAAAGGGTATACCGGGAGGGTGGTCCCATATAAATTTGGAAGAAATAATCACTCCCTAACTGGAATAAAACAGGAGATGATTGATGGAAAACTTTTACAAAATTGTCCGATTCTGGCAATTCTTTTTTTTATTGCATAGGGTATACCCAGAAATTACTACTATAAATTGTAAATATGTAAATTCCTTAAATTAAATATGAAAATTCGATTATTTAAATTTGGAAAAAATATTCTAACTCTTAGGGTAAGAAAACAGGGAATTATTGATTGTTCACTCGCTAATAATAATGAAAAACTTATCACAGAGTTGTCCTATTATGATAATTTTTTTTTATTAGATAGGATATACGTTGAAGCTTCTTCCATATAAATTTGGAGAAATGTTCTCACCCTAAGGGTGAGCAAATAGGGGTGACAGCGAAAGTAAGAAAGTTTGCTATTTTTGACAGTAATCAAAACTTAAGCATATAGTGATTAGTAGATAATAGCCACAAAAATTGTAAAATAAATGCTTTTTAAGAAAAAATAAAACCGCTGAAAAACTTAAAAACAAAATGTATTTTTAACTTTTCACTTACCCTTCATAACAGCGAGTAAGGTCTTAAAATAATTTAAGTATTCTTAAGTAATTTTGAGTCGGCACCAAACAATTATTGAACAAAAACAACTAAATTATCTTTAATTTAAAGAAAACTGATGCGACATTATGATTCCAAAATATGTTTAAAATTCTAAATTCTGGTGGTATGTTGTACACATGTACAAACTGTATCATAATTTTAAAGACAATTTTGGGCCTATGTAATAATATAAAATATCTATAATGTCAGTATTATGCTGTACATTACACTGACACAATAACGACCGTAAGTTATTAAAAGGTTTGCATTCATCTGAGGGCGGTCTTGTATTTGTTTTTTATGGAAAAGAAGACAAACGAGCAGACGGTTCACTTGATAGAAAGCGATCCCGTCGCCCATAAACAAACGTAACATCCGAAGAGTTGCGAGTGCGTTGTCAACCTTGGAGATCGGATATAACAGGTTCATTGATAGGATGGGGTCGGGATTAAGGATTTGGAGAGAATAGGAAAAGAAAAAGAAAAGGGTAGAAATGGTCATCCAGCATCCCCACAAGTCATGCATACTTTATTTTATGCTGACTTTATAAACGGCGGTGGTGCTTCGCCGAGCGAGCACGGCCGTAGAAATGCAGAAAAGCTGTGAAAAGTTGTTATGCTCTACCACCTGTCTTTGTAGAACGATGTTAATAAAATAATTAAATGTTTATCAATTGATTGATTCAGCGGCCGGCGAACTAACTTGTGTCGAATAACGCTGGGCTTCGCACTGCACCTGCGCGATTTGAGACTTGCGCAATCGGTACTGACGTTTAAAAATTATAATCGTTTTATGTAAATATTTCGGTTTCTATTGCAAATACATAACAAGTGATTAAGGACAATTTTACAGATAATTTTAATTTCTACATTTTTGGTTTTGAATTTTTCCCGTAACAACAAGAAATTATAACGTTTTTTCTGCCCCCTAAATAGAATGTTGCATTTTTTACCTATAAATAATTTAAATATATGTTAAAACGAACTAATATTCAAAAATGTAGGCTTGCCTTTTGAATGGTAAAAGAATAGTTAAAACTTCATTTGACTAGATTAAACGTTGAAACAAAATCCAACTATTATCTATAGATGCATTATATTTTTACTTAAATTCATAGGTACTTTGTTAAGTGTAATCCCCTTAAATACTTTATTTGAAAGTATATGCATTCTTTATTACAAACAAGCTACAAATATCAAAGTTTAATTTACGAAACCTACGCAGGCTGTCCTGACTTCTTTACGGAACTTGCAACTTTTTAAACTAATTAACTAAAATTTTACTACCTCTGCTACTCCTTATATATGTAAACACTTGCTATTCTTTAATTAAAATTATTTCAGTTGGCAATGTTTAAGTTTGAATTAAAGTACGACACTTCAAAATTTCAAAACAAATATAAACGCAATTAAGTAATTAACATAATTTTATGTAACAACGTATCATATGGCAATTATTTTTGTCCCCAATTTCCGATTGTGATTTATAATAACTTATTTTAAATCTGTAGATAATACGAATATAATGTTTCTTAGTTTAGATTCTCAGATATTTATTGCAATCAGTTCTAATGATCTATTCTGATTGCTAAGTAATTTCAAGTAATCACTATAATAATTTTTAATAGTACAGTGCTTAGATTTTTACCAGTTGAGAATCTTATTGGGATAAATTTTCTAAACTATCTTTGAAACAAAATATTTTTCTTATTTTTTAATCCCATGTTTTATCCGTATTAATCATATCTCCTAATTTTCTGAAAAAAATTCGTTGCTTGTTTGCTTGCTTTTATAATCTTAATTTAACGCAAAATCATTGCGACAAAAATGCATTAAGCAATTGATTTTATAGTTAACAAACACTTTGGTGATAAAGGCATAATTAAAAAAGTTACGTTTAACTTAAACGAGTTATACAATGGTTATTAAGAAATGTTCTTTAAAAATTTTTTATGTGCTGGTAATTGTTAATGCCTTTTTTCTTGGTACAAGGTGTGACGATGCACACAATAAGTACAATAATTTAATTTATGTAAAGCTACGATCTATTCAAATATTCTAAAAATTAAAAAAAAAATTAACATTTTTTAATTAAAGGTAATTCGATTTTTGACAACCGGCGAGTGGGCAAAATATGGCGGAGTAGCTGTTGGTAAAGCAGTTGGCCACAGACGCGGTAATTACCATTAGTACACCGTGTGTTGCGTTCTGGTGCATGCACTATTGACATGAGCTGCGATATCTCGACTTGACGTTAACGAACAAACGCCAAATCTCGTATTAAGCCTATAAGTAAAACTCGCACAATCCCACAACTTAATATTATATCTCAGTTAGCAAATAGGGTAATGGGATCTTCGACAGATTGCAGCCCTAATATAAAAGCTTTTTGTATACTGACTGACAAAGTTGTCTCTAATGAATAAATTTCAACAGTGACAAATTGAAATGAAAACCATGTGTTTTAAATAGGGTTAATCAAAATCAGAATTGAGGTAAAAATTGTACATGGTTATTTGTTAAAACTTCAGAAAACCCAACTGAACTCTTATCACAAAGGGTTCAACCAGATAAATTGCATAATTGCTTCCTGTGTTGGCAAGGCCTACTTAAATTATCGATTATATATGTAGACTTTCAGCATCAAACAACTCTAGCGTGATCATGATTAAAAGATGATTATTTTATAACTGATGACTTTTAAGATATTGCAGAGCATACACCAGTAAAGCTTTCGAGTAATTTCTATGAGGTAGATGGAGGCTTAAAGGCTTTGAAGAATACTCAGATTTGAAAAAATTGCAAACTCAAGATTTTTCTTTATAGCGACGGAGGCAAATGAGCAAGGGGCTCATCTGAGGGTAAGCGATCGCCGTTCTTGTTTATTTCTTGTTCTATTTATTCTTTGTTCTATTGATCGTTCCATCCAACTCTATACTGTTATAACACAAATAGGAGCTGTGTTGATTCAAGGCCATTGTGCCCGCTCTCTTCAGATATTTCAGACTTAAATAATTTGTCTCCTGGACATTTCCTCATTGAAAGCCAATTGACTACTAATCCTAATGTAAATTTTTCTCATGTTACAGTTAATACACCGAAATTGTGGAGGTTATGTTCTTAATTGAAACAAGACTTTTGAAATGACTGGTACAAGGATTATTTATCTTAGTTACAAAATCGTTCTAATTTGAAGCAAGTGACTGTTAATTCAATATTGGAAGATTTAGTTATTGTCAAAATGCGTATTATAGCACCTATAAATTAACACATAGGGCGTATTGTAAAGATTGTTTTATTGATCGTTCCGTCCAGCTCTATACTATAATTACACAAATGAATTCAATGCCATTGTGCCCGCTCTCTTCAAATATTTTAGACCTAAATTACTTGTCTCTTGGACACTTTCTCACTGGAAGCCAATTAACTACTAATCCTGATGTAATTTTTTCTCATGTTACTGTTAATGGACCAAAATTCTGGAGGTTATGTTCTAAATTCTAAGTTTAGAAGTAATATAATAGAAAAAATTACATATTTACCATATAAAACAGCCCTAATGCGCTGTATAATACGTTATTTAAATTATTAAATACAGAATTCAATTTTAAAGTACATAGTATCTTCAAAATTTTTAGAAAAGCGTATAATCTATAATAGCGCTAAATCTATAAATGTTAAAAATAAAATTAAAAATGCACCTGATAAAATAAAAATCATTTGGAAAATAATCAATAGTGAAACTGAAAAAGTTACACAAAGATGTTGCTAATTTTTCTGAAAAATATTTTTCAGACATTCCCGTTTCTACTACCAAGTCTCTTCTATCCTCTCCAACAGTTGCTGAGACTGTACTTAAAGAAAATATCCTTTAAGTACAGACTACTTCGCTAATGTGTGTGAAAAGGGCATTATTACAGCATTTAAATCTTTAGACATTAAAAAAACTGCGGATCTATGAGATATCTCTGTTAAGGTGGGGCTCTAATCAATGCATTATACGAATTGAATTTTTTGATTTATTATTGGCCCTTTTCTCTTCCTCATCTACATAAATGACTTGTTATATATAGTCAATAACAACCAGGAGATAGGATTATTTCCTGACGATACCTCTATGATATTCAAAGTTAAAAGACGTACTTTAAGTTATGACGATGTAAATAATACTCTCTCAAAAGTAGTACAGTGGTTTTTACTAAACAATAAAAAAACAAAATGAGTAAAATTTATGACTAATGTTCAAGATGTAAAATATGATGTTATTCTGGATGGGAAAGCCTTATTGAGTCGACAGATATCTTGGCATCACTATAGATGCAAAACTGCAATGGAGCCCTCATATAAGTAGATTGGCGAGTAGACTCAGTGCAGTAGTTTATGCGATAAAAAAATTAGACAGCTAAATGATGTAGATAGAGCTCGTCTAGTGTACTTTAGTTATTTCCATAGTATAATGTCTTATGGCATTCTGCTTTGGGGAAATGGCACTGAGGTAAATACCGTCTTTGTTCTACAAAAGAGAACTATTCAAGCAATCTATAACCTGGGTCCAAAGGAATCATTAAGAAATTTGCTTAAAGATATTAAGATGTTAACTGTTGCGTCTCAGTACATATATTAAAACTTAATGTATGTCCACAAACACAAAAATGTATTTCCAACTCATAATGATATACATTATGTAAATACTAAGATAAAATATAGATTAATTCTTCTTGTAACAAGACTGAGGAAGATAAGTAAATCTTTTATGGGACAATGTATACATTTTCATAACAAAATCCCAGAAAACGTTCAAAACTATTCCCTTAATAAATTCAAGAAAAGTGTTAAGGAACGTTTGTGTGTTAAAAGTTATTATAACATTAATGATTACTTGAATGATAACGTACCCTGGTAACGAACTGCTTGCTCCAGGCTTTTTCAATTATTGTCTGTTATTACACATTTATTAGAAAATATTGATAAAAAGGATTAGTCCCACTGAGTTTCTTACGCCGGTTCTTCTCAGGTCAGTGGCTTTTGTTCCGTTCTGTTGGTAGATTTTTTATGAAAATCAATAAGCAAGTGATATCACTTCTATATTGAATAAAGATATTTTGATTTTAATTTGATTTTACAAGGATTATTAAGCTCAAATACAAAATCGTGCTAAATGGAAGCAAGTCAATGTTAATCTAAAAGTCGAATATTTCATTGTGAAAATAAGTAATATAGCACCTGTCAATTAGGAATACACCACCGACCATCCCGCGGTGTGAACACTTGATGCCAGGAACACTTTACTTACATTTTCAGCACTCCTACTTTCTTTAGGTGTGGTTCCGTCATCTTGGAAAACGGCATTAGTGCACTCGATCCCAAAAAAAGGCAATCTCTCGTATCCAACCCCTGAAGGTCACCAGCTGATCTATGACTGACAATACGGTGTTCGTAAAAGTCGATCAGCTGGTGATCTACTTGTCCATCTGACCCATCGATGGGCAGAACCAATTGAGAAGAAGGGGAAGGCTTTGGCAGTAAGTTTGGATGTAGCAAAGGCCTTCGATTGGGTATGGCACAAAGCGCTCCTTTCCAAGATCACATCTTACGAACTACCTGAGAAATTGTGCTATCCATTAGATAACCAGCTTCCTTGCAGATAGGAGCATCAAGGTCGTTGTCAACGGTACATGCTCCGACATCAAGTCTGTGAACGCTGTTATCCCACGAGGCTGCGGCTTCCCTGGTTGCCACAGCGCTGATCAGAATTCTTGGCGTAGACATATCAAGCGGTGGTAGAGCATAACATCCTTTCACAGCTTTTGCTGCACTTTTAAGGCCACGCTCGTCCGGGGAAGTACTACCGCCCTTTGTAAAGTCGGCA
>JAOCPS010454905.1:0-11850 GCA_025505425.1 Graphium colonna
TTAATCCCGACCCATCCTATCCAATAAACCAATTGTATCCAATTTCCCAGGTTGACAACGCACTCGCAACTTTCCGGGTGTTGCGTGTGTCTATGGGCGATGGGATTACTTACCATCAGGTGAATCGTCTGCTCGTTTGTCTTCCTTTCCATAAAAAAAAACCTAAAATGTAAATAATGATTCCTTAATTTTTATATGAATAAATTCACCCTGTAACATCAACAGAACAATATATTCAAAGACTTTATAAACATTTTATCATTCAGTCCACATAGTCACAAAATTAGATTAGGATCTCAAGAAGTTGGAAACCATAGATTTCCACCAGATTCCGGTTCCTATGATAAATCTCTACACAGTATGACTACTTAGACTATAACAGTCCAAATGTCAGAATACCATCCAGGTTACGTTTCATGTTCTCGCATTGGACTTTATGGTCTTTATTATAAGTTTTTGTTAAAAAAACATTGGCCATTCAACAATAAATCAAACTTAACGACCGCTTCACCTCTAAGCCTGTCGTAAAAGTCTTTAAGGATAGATATTATTTTATTCCAATAAAAAAATTAAATGATATAAATCGATATACGACGTGTTAATGGGACTATATATTAACTTTAAATCGTTTAACTTTATGCTTGGAATCAAGATAACTCTTATCGTATGATTAGATTACAGATTAATGCGTGATCGGCTTGAAGCGAATTCCGTAGACCACTTGACTTCAATTATACATTTTATGCGTTTTTTTACGTAAAGTGGTGAACGAGTAAGCGCTTGTAAGGGCAGTTTTATTGGAATAGCAGGTGCGTTGCCATTCAAGAGACTGATCTCTTTTTATGGTATATTAGGTATATATCTATCTATCCTCACTACTACTACATATGAACATGTGAGTTTAGTTTTTTTTTCGCTTTTACGTCTTGATTACTCAAACAAAATTGCATTGCACAAGAACTGGGAGGAGCGGCGCATAGAACTGAAATCTCGCAGTATAGAATATAGCGAGTGATCGTAGAACGCCATCTTTATTTTCTACTACGTAATGACTCAGGAGGTGACCATAGAAAAACAAAAGAAAGCAACTGAAACTCTTGGAGATTCACATTTTGAGATCAGCGCGCAGGACGCTAGATTACGAACGAAAGGAAAAAAGATATGAGAAGAATAAGAGACCCTAAGACTCGAACTATTATGGTAAAAAATATACCTTCCAGGCATTCATCCATCCATATTTAAAATTTGCTCTACAGATATGAATGAACTGGACACATGATGATGAGATACGATTGGAATGGATACACGACCTGGCAAATAAAAAAAAAGAAAACAGAAATGGTAAATTGGGTAAAATAGGTGATCTTACCTCTGTCTCACTTATCTTATGACGAACATCAATATTTTGTTAAACATAATCAATCCAAAATATACATTAACGGCTTAAAGGATTTTTCGCAAAAGTAAGACCTTAGGTTTCTTTTAGTATTGCAGTGCCCTATCTATACTACTCTATCTCTTTATGTACATGTATGCTGTATGCCAAAATTCTCTTGTTCTTTTCTCAAGCTTGCAATTTTGATTGCACGTTTTCCATATTGCTACAATTAGCGGTAGATTCTTGACCAATCTGATTGCAGAAGGACTGAAACTTAAGAATAACCACAAACACAACATTAAATTTTTTCGCATTTTTTTATTTACTCAATTCATAATATCTAAAGAATATTGTGTTTAAATTTCAAGTCAATCAAATAAATTAATCGGAGCGACGGATTCAGTGTGAGGTAAGCCAATAGAACTCGCTATCACTATCTTTTTTAAATTTTGAACACTATTTCTTGACATCATTTACTAGGTAGCGGGTTTTTATATTTTTTCATTTTACAATAACAAGTTAACCAAATTTTTCCAAAAAAAAAACGCGTATTTTGCTTCAAAGTGTTCCTAAACAGTGAAACATTAAAATTTCGAAAAACCCTTCCAGCATTACCCAGGGAAAGCCATTATCTAAGGTATGAGCCAGCATCCAGTTATGTGGGGCACCGCAATTCAACTTTTTTCCAAGACGCAACAACTTGACTTTTACCCTCAAAAACAAAAACATCATTGAGATTCGAATTAAAAACGCAGAATGATTATCCGAACGAAGGCTAGCACTGGGCTATCAGGTTTTTGTGTGGCTACATACAATGAAATATTTAATTACTTGTACCTTGACGCATTTCGACATCGCATTGAATTTGACTCAAAAAAAAAAGAAACGGCGCCATTTTTAGCGTGTTATTATTAATTAACCATTCACGTATGCTTTATTGACGGGATCGCATGCTACACCTATATTCTTGTTTTTCGGAACTTAATTACATCAGCCTTTTATATCGTAACTCTTTGTAAGCAAAATTGGCTTATCGCAATACTCGCACGCACGATTTCGATTCGGATTCAATTATTAAAGATTGTTAACAATTTCTTGTATTATCGAGCGGACAGTACTTTGATAATGAAATAATTTATACAGGGTGTAAAAAAGGAGTGATAATATTTAAAGGTCGAGATATGCCCCTTGAATAGAGTAAATTCTGAAAGTAGTAGATCTGAAAGAGTTAATTTCAACTTCCATACATTTTTATCACCATAGATCACTGATTTATATCCGGCTCGAAGGACTAGCGTGATAGTTTGTGAGAAATAGATCGCGGTGTTTCAATAATTAAATTACTGTACTTAATATGTGCATAGTCACATCTAGTGCAAAGATAAAGAGGCAACGACAATTGCCAGCAGACAAAGAATATAATTGCAAAATCTAGAGTCGAGTATTTAGATTAGCTGATCATTTTACCTAGTTACCCTGCAGAAACTGCGTTATGTGTGTGTGCGTCCATTTTATATTTTGATTGTATAATGTTTAGATTGACGTTTATAATTGTTGTGCTTTATGTTCTTCGCGACACTGTTATAACAAAAAATACAATTATAGGAATAATTGCAGAAACAGTTTTGTTCAATGTCATGTACACTTTTTAAGATTGAAATAAATCACTGTTGAGAACGAGTTTTCTTGACCGCATAGGAAGTTAAATTGCTTGTTTGCACGGTTGTTGTTGTTCGCGCTCAACGTTAAAGCTCAATTCACACTAAAAAGACATTAGAAGACAGCATAAGAGTTAAAAAAAACAGGCAAATAACATTTTGGACTTGACATATATTTTATATAAAGCTAAAATGTATAATTGCAATTTTATATTAATTGCAATTTTATATTAATTTGCAATTTTATATTAATTTATATAATAACTCAAGTAAGATTATAATCAATTTGTTTTTGATTGAAGTTTTCTTAATAACAATAATTTGAGTATAATTTTGTGTGAAAATCTTAAAGTTTCAATCTAAAATTATGTCATCTCTTGGTTACTTTCGCCCTGAAAATTTTGTATTAAATTTTTATACAGAAAAAGAGCAATTTCATCTGACAGATTTAGGTGAAAGAGAACAAAATTTTACCTGTAGTGTCGTTAAATTCGACGACTTGTGTGAAAGGTAACACTACAAATAAGCCAGCTTAAAATACGAGTATAGGAGGATTTGTATGCCTGACTATACATCCATTTTTCTTTTCTTTTTACAGGATCTTTCAAAGATTTAACATGCTCCCATATTATAATACCAAAAAAAACGTTATAAGTTGCTTATAAGTTATAACAACGCATAGAATCTACAGTTCTCAATGTTCTCAGTCTAATAAAGTATTCGAGGTCCATATATCTGTTTTATTTTGTCTGCTCCTACCTCCGTGGCCAATTATAAAGAGCATTACTATACAAATCGAAGGTCATGGGTCCGAGACGTGATAAAACCATTGTAACTGGTTTTATCTTGATGTTTCTTAGTTACATAAGGGTAATGCGCGATGATCACCCAATAAGATGAAAATGATGATGATACATGCGTCAAATGCCTGTGCCTGTCTCGTCGGGATTGAAAATAAAAGAAGGAATTTATCTGTGTGTGTGATTATAGGTGGTAGAACATAACATCTTTTCACAGCTTTTCCTACACTTTTACGGCCGCGCTCGCCCTGGGAAATACCACTGCCCTTTATAAAGTCATGTCCACCCTTTTCTGTTCCCACTTCTTTCTCCTCCAAACCCTTAATCCCGATCCATCCTATCCAGTAAACCTATTCTATTCAATTTCCCAGTTTGACAAAAGCTTATAAGTTGTAACAACGCTCTCGTGACTCCCTGAGTATTGCGCGTGCGACGGGATCACTTACCCTCAAAAAAACGAAAGTGTGAAAAAAAAGTGTTTTCTTTAGCGCTGGATTATAATATTTCCTGTGCATTTGCTTGATCTCAGAAAGTAGATTGGCCACCGTGGCCGAAAGTCAGTGAGTGCGAATTAAACTATATTGACCACACACGAAATCAGTTTCTGTAAAGACCCGAAGAGATTTCAGCATGTGACAGCCCATTAATATATAATTACATATCACAAAACGTAAGATCATTGCGAAGCCATCCGGTTATAGCGTACTAGTATAAAACTGTGACTTCGCTCGCGGTAATGTATATTTGATCATTAACTTCGAGGACCCTTTGTTATCTTTGTGGTCCCTTTTAACTTTTTTGTGCACTAGACGCCGCCTTGCAATATATAACTGTAAGCGGAGTTTGTACAACTTTTTATTTTTGAACGTTAATTTTCACAGAAAATTACAAAAACAGACTTCTAACGCCCTAAAAGTGTACTTTCGAAACATGTCTTCTCCATTATTTTGATTTTAAAAACAAACTACTAATCCAATTGTTATAAAAATATTGTAGGACCATTGTGCAAGTGTATCAGATAAAAAAATATTTTTAAGTCTATAAGATGAATAAAGAAGTTTCAAAATCGGTTCATAAATGACAAAGATATGCGCGAAAATACAAAAAAAAAATATAAACATTCGAATTGTGAAACTTCCTCCTCTTTTGAAGTCGGTCAAACATAGAATAACCACCTATAAATTATTTAATATCCTTGGGGCATAGAAGAATTTTCTAGATTTAAAGTACCTTACAGCCTTTTTGACCCTTAAAAAATTTCAGCCCCATAAATCAAGTACTAGAGATCTCGCAATGATCGATATTTGACCTTTTTGTTTAGTTTGAGTAAATGTCATCCTTGCCAATTTGCGTAATAAGTACTATATAGTTTAAATTATTAAATCGCGACGTGGTGGTGTGTAAGGACTTTATAATATGTTTTATGTACTTTCAATTACATATTTTATATATTTTTTTCTTTCTCTATACAAACTTGACTATGCCTAACTTATGCCTTATTTCATTCTTCTCAGTCAGGTAAATTTTTATTAAAAAGGGTTTTGCAAGTTTTTCTTCACTACCTGTACATTAATATTATGATGACGTGATACCATTACGAACAAACAAAATCACCCTTTGTATTTTTATAGTAAGAGTAAACGCATGCCTTAAAAATATTTATTTTAAAGACTGAAAATTACATGTCGGTAAGCACGTTATTAAGCGCTATACCGTTCCGTCGTCGAGCGCTTTAATTGCTTACTTCGGCAGAATCGTCAAGATCGCCTCCTTATAAACGCAAACATCGATGTTGAATGTTTTAATTGACCAAAATAAATACCGAAATATCATATGGTTTCGGGAAAACGTTCAAACGTACCGAACGGAATTTAATATCTCGCCAGCGTAATTGCTCGCGGGGTTTTGGGTTTCAGTAAAGTATAACTGTGCTAATAATCATGCCAATTATCTTGACCTGTCCAGCTCCAGTGCTGTGGAAAGATAAACCAACGCACCTACATACGAAAAGAAGCCTTATGAGCAGACGGTTCACCTGATGGTAGGAGATCCTGTCGCCCGTACACGCAGATACACGCAACATCCGGATCACGATCGTATTGTCGATCGGGGTAATTGGATAGAATAGGTTTATTCGGCAGGATAAGGTCGGGATTAAGGATTTGGAGGGGAAAGGAGTGGGAAAAGAAAAGGGTAGACATGGCCATCCGGCATCCTCAAATGTCGTTCATATTTAACGCTCATATTTGATATTAATTATCTATATTAATAAACAACATTATCATGGGTATGTTCATTTATGTCTTTCTTGAACTTCAAATCTACTTGAACTAACTTAATGCAAATTAATATATATATTAAGAGAGAATAATATAAGCACACAAACAACAAGTTACATAAAATACTAAACAGATAACAATGCGGTTTTCAAAATAAAACGTGGATAGGACCATAATTCTATTTTATTTAATTCATTCATGTGATTAAATTATATTGCGATTTTAAAACAGAGCCTAATTTTTATGTAATAAATATAAGTTGTTATTCAAATATCTGTTGAAAATTGTTGTAGTATACAATATATTTAACAAATATTTTATCTTAAGAAAGATATGTAAACATTTCGGTGCCCATATTACCGTATACTTTAAACGACCATGAAATTAAGCCTACACATTACTCTTTAAATTTAACAACTTTACAGATTTTATCGCGGTTAATTTTTAAAATTTACACACCAATGTTTCAAACCCTTTGCAGCGTTGATGATCACGGGTAGTGTAGGACTGAGATGTTTAATGTCCTGATATCACTCGTCAATTCTGCATGCCTTCAGCTTGAATAATAATTTTAGTCCGATCTACGCAAAATTAATGTACAAGCTGACGGTACGCAGGATTGACAAATGACATTAGGACATCAAACACCTAAGTCCCACCCGTGACCATAAACGCTGTAAAGCAGTGGTTCCCAAACTTTTTGGTGCACTGCCGCCGTTTTAGAAAAAATGTCTTGCACCCCCTTAAAAATTAACCTTCTAAAATAAGAATACCATCTGAAAGAGCTATAGAGCCCAATTTGAACCTTTGTCTTGAATGAACGCAAGAGATTCAGCGCCCCCCAGGGGTAGTACCATCCACTTTGGGAACCACTGTAAAGGGTTCGAAACGTCGGGTGATAAAATTTGAAAATAAACCGCGATAAAATCCGTAAAGTTGTTTAATTCAAAAACATCTAATATTCGCGTAAACCTTAGAACCAATATTAAGCCTACATCATTTTTTAAAGTTATTTTGCTTGATTGAATATTAAATATAGGAAAGTATACAAATGTTATCGATCGTTGAAATGATTTTATGAAAGGTAAATGCTGTCGCAACCAAAAACCAGTATAAGAAACAAACTAGGGTAAAAATTTAAATAACACTCATAAGTAAATAAAAACCCGTGTTACTGGCGCGAATAAAACCTTAATTGTGTTGTAAACCAAACGCGATGTCATTAAACAAGTTATATTGAAACTTTAAACACCTCAAATTCATTTATCTGCACTGGCGAAGGCCTACGCTTTATAAAGATTTAAAAAATTATCGTTATTTCAATTTTTATTCATATTGAGTGTCACAATAACGACTTTTGAATTTGGAACGTTGAGGCGGCGAGCGCTAAAAACCTGACAAACTTATTATAATCTTCAAGTTATTGTAAATTTGTTTAATTACAGAAAAACCTACATACACAACGCAAACAGCGTCAAATTATGCATCCATTCACTTTGGATTATTTGTTTAATTTTATTACCACCAAAGTTACCTAAATTAGAGACGATTTTGATAGTTACTTTTGTTCGAGACTGTTTATTGGATTTATTTATAAACATCAATGTTTGCATACGTATTTTGCACAGTGCAGTTTGCGGGTTTACGTACGAGCTAATCTCGCCTGGCCTATAAGATCGTCTATAGGCTGCAATTAGAGCATAACATCCTTTCACAGCTTTTGCTACATTTATACGGTCGTGCTTACTCGGAGAAGTACCACTGCCCTGCACAAAGTCGGCATAAATTAAAGTGTGCATGACTTTCTGGCTAGCCGGATGATCCATTCTTTCCTCTTCTTTTTCAACTTCTTTCACCTCCTAATCTTCAATTTATTCCCATCATGTCCCGTCCACTAAAACTGTTTTATACGATTCCATAGGCTGACAACGCACAAACAACTCTCCGTAGTATGTTAGGGCGACGGGATCACTTAACATCAGGTGAACCGTCTGCTCGTTTGTTATGGTTTCCATAACAAAAAGGTCGACGTCACCAACTTTCTAATGATATTAACGCCTAAATAATAGAAGTAGTGTATTTAATATTATTTCAGTTTAGTTATACATAAATTAAGTTAAGTTAACTAACCCTTTAACTTTGATAGGCCTTATAAAATTGCAAATAATAATTTTAGTGAATTTACAACAAATTTATTTTTACATTCGTTGCAGTTGTTATTTCGATCGGCAATCTTCGTGAGGCCTGTGTTTTTTTATAACAAACTGGCCAGTTTATATTCTATCTCAAATTTCCAATGCAATCACGGAGTTATCTATATTGATCTAGATTAACTCCTTTAATTTAGACGATGAATTCATGGTATCAGATTTAGTTAGCGGATAAAACGTATTAGCTAGCGACGGATCGTTTACAGCTAATGGCTTCACTTACCAGTAATTTAAATTGGACTTGCGTATTTTTAAATCATACAAATCGATACATTAATTCGCAAACTAGCTAACTGCATTTGTCAAAAACGTGGAGTTGGCAAAAACATGATTTGAGACAATTTAAAATCTAATGATATCACAATTCCTTAAATAAATAGTTATTCGAAAACTCGGCTGATTTCTCTACGCAATAAATTTAATTCTTTTTTATATTTAGTTTGAAATATATTAAATTTTTTATGGTTCCCCTGTTCAAATTACTCAATTGGAGTTAGCTGCATTGCAAATTAAGGTATCGATATACAATATCACGTGAAGGAAACCTGCATACCTAAGAAATAATATTTCTGAGAAATATGAAGTCCGCCGAAATATGAAGTAGGCTGTTACTTTTTTTCACTGTACAATATCATAGACTATACATATAATAAAATTTAACTCCGTAAAATTGCATACAATTTTTACAGTTATCTTGATTCACAGACATAAACTAGTCATTATTACACAAAACCGCCTCCGTAGCCTAGTGGTATGGGCCCTTGCCTTGTAAACCGGAGGTCGTAGGTTCGAACTCCGCCGGAAAATAATAACTTTGTGTTGTTCTTTCTTCTGATGACCCGATTCTCTGATAAAAAAGATGATGCATGGGTCAGATGGGCATGTAAAAAATCAGGCTTACGCCTAATCCCTCTTCGGTCGTGTGGGATATCCGTCCCATCGGGCTTTGAGTACATTCATGCACTATAATATCTCCTACGCAATTCGCTGATCTCTAAAAATTCGGCCAGGAGCACTTTTTATTTTATTACAAAAAAAATTGTCAGTGGTACGCAATTTTTTTTTACTTTCCAACACTTATGGTTTCAATGAGTTACATACCATCCTACTTTTATACCTTATAACCTGTCCATCATACTCAATGGCACCTGTCAAAACAACATAGATTCTATGGATAGCAAACACATGTACCGACGCTGACGTTCTTGTAACTAAAAAAAATTAGGCTACATATATGTGCCTACGGCTACTTTACAAGTATCTAATTGTAAAATTATTAATTTCATTACTATACGTATCCGAACCTGTCAGTCTTAGTATCTTGGTCAAAACGTCTTGTACACATCTATGTATATTGTTTTAATATACGTTAGAGTATATTTTGGTTTTAATTAACCCATAATAATTGATATTGGGTGTCAAATTTTGACAATTCGCTAAACAAATTTAGTGACCTATTTAGCGTGGTGGATGGCGTTGGCAGAACTAAAATGTAGTTTTGATTTTAAATTCAATTTAAATGTTGTTTAGTGACATAATGTAAGCAACTCTAATTTTATCTTATTGCAACGAAGTTCGTTATGGCGCGTTGCAGAGGCACGGTTGCCGGCAAACACGTCCGTAACGTAAGATTCATCGTATTTATAGTCTATGCATGACGGTTATACACAGTCAAATAGGTATAGTCTACGGGGGATAACAGTTTATTTATTTATAATGAATGAATTAATTTAATATTTTTTTTTATTTAATTTTAGGTAGTAGATCATAACATCTTTTTACAGCTTTTGCTACACTTGTAAGGCCGCACTTTCCCGGGGAAGTACCACCGCCCTTTATTAAATTGGTATAAAAAAAGTATGCATGACTGGGGATGCCGGATGACCACGTCTACCCTTTTCGTTTCCCACTCCTCTCCTCTCCAAATCCTTCATCGAGGTAATGGGCAATCCAAATAAACAATTCATTTAGTAGTCTCTAGATATTCTTGCCATCGATTTTAACCGCTCTTTGTGTACTTTTCACTTGAACGCGATCACGGCACGATCGCCGTGATGTGCAAAGTAGCAATGTGTAAGCTAATATGTGAGTTTGGGCACGGCAACTGTTCCGCGACGGGGAAAATTGAAATGTAACAGGTTTAATTTCTCAGAAAATTACAAAAACCGATTTCGAAAGCCTTAAAAGTGTACTTTCTAAACAAGTCTTGTCCGCTTTTCTGATTTTAAAAACAAAGTACTAATCCGATTGTTATAAAAAAATTGTAGGACCATTGTGGAAGTGTATTCTATATGATGAAAAAAAATTCAGATCGGTACCTAAGTTGCGGAGATATGTGCGAACATACCTAAAATTTGTCATTTTTGTTTAAAAGAACTAACTAAGGGACTATTTATAAGGAATGGTCTATGATATAAAAAAATTAAAATCGGTTCATAAATGACAAAAAATATATAAACATTCGAATTGAGAACCTTCCTCCTTTTTTGAAGTTGGTTCAAAAAGTTCTTAAGCAGCTCGAACTCCGTCGGCATTTGCATTAATCTCGTTAGAAATGTCAAAGCTGGCATTATTGTGTTAATATTCATAACTTCTAACACGCTAACCAGTTTCTTTGATCTTCTTGTGAGTAAAAAGAAGTCAACGATGAAAGGAATGAAAGGCCTATTTTTCATAATGAATTTTAAAAATATACTATACACAATGTAAATATAATTCATAAAGCAAGGGGTGGAGAGATGCTGACCATGAACAATTACTCTAAAGGGTAATGCCCAAACCTAATACTACCAAGAATTCTCTTGCATCAAGATCAAAATTACATAATAATTATTTTCAAACTTTTTTAAGACTTTTGGCATTATGGATTTGATTTTAAGCGTGGAATTTAATTTAAAGTATAAAAGTATAAATATTGCTTTACTTACATGACATTTCCGCAAACTGTCATAGTGATGTAGAATGGAATAGTAGCTATTTTCTATGAATAAATTATTCGAAACTATCAAATATCACCGAAACCCGCGGTTTTTTCTGAAGTATTTAATATCACAAATCTGAACTTGATACAACTTGGTACGGTTTGCTATATATAAAAGTGCTTTAATGTTATTACAGACTGAAACTACTGGAAGAGCTGCAAGAGCAGAATGTAGGTTGTTGTTTTTGTATGTCTATGTTGTTTTAAAAAACACATAGACTCCAAGAACTAAATCCAATTCACAACGTCGATAATTGTTCGTCACTATTTCCAAAATATCCTACTACTGAACTAAGGCCTTCTTTAGAAAGGGAGTATCGAGCGTAGTTTACCACGCGTCCCCAGTGCGGATTTGTTTATTGATTCTTCTGCATAAATATTGGGCACAGGCGGACTTAATGCCTGAGGGCATTTCGCCCAGTCTACCTTGTGGCGGTACAGAGAAAAGCGGGTAGGTGCCAAAAAAACATACTTTTTACATGATAAAAATGCTATTCAATATTTAAACTACATAAATACGTAAATATCTTTAAATCATAACCTAT
>JAOCPS010455016.1:0-11850 GCA_025505425.1 Graphium colonna
AAGTCACTGACATAGCTGATGAATGCGGACTGCCCAGGACCGAGGTAGTTGGCGCGCTTTGGGGAAGGCTTACGTCTAGCAGTGGCGGCGATAGGCTGATGTTTTTGTTAAAGCCACGTAATAAGTTAATAATCAATTTAAGAGAAATTAATATGTCGAATGAAATAGAACATACTAGGTGTTGAATTGCAACACAGATATAATATTTTTATATTAGATTATACATGTATGTATATAGATGTGTATATATATATATATATATATATATATATATATACATCTATATACATACATGTATAATATAATATAAATAATGAATAAATCCACCAATACACACTGGGGCTGCGCAGTGGATTATGCCCTATACCTAGTTCTAGAGAACGTTAGCCCAGCAGTGGGATAATTTAAAAAATTGGTATTTACTTTACTATACTTTATTATGCCTAATATAGTTATTCTATAATAATTTTAATAAAATGTTATTTTGTTTCAGGGAATTATTTTAATCAAATTCAAACAGTAAACAAAAATATTTTTATAACTTAGCTCGATTATCATTTTTAACATGAATAGCCACAACTTGCAAGTAGATACTGTCAGCTTGGGACAAGTTTTCTACGTTTTTCTCACTACATTTTTCTTTAGCATCGTCTGTGAGATTTACTGAACGAGAAGAGCGGTACATGTTAAAGAGAGTTATGAAAGCTCTACCACCAAATAAATTATCCATATTGATTTAATATCAAAAATCGCATCGAGGCTAATGTAACATCAAATTTCACACAAACTAACTAATAAGAAGTAAATGAGTAAGTCTAACAGGTGAGGTTGAGGAATGGCATCCATATCGACCCCTCTTTTATATTTTTCCTACACCTGTCACTTTCCTATTCAAAATACGTTTTTATCCTCTAATCATATTACTTATCTCGTCTAAGATTTTCAACGTAATAGCAACGCAAATTATGGATGTCTAAGAACTCTCGTCTCTATTATATTGTTCAAGGCACTTTCATTATTTAACTATTATATACAACTTCACAACAATATCAAATTACAAATGCTTAACGCCTGAGATATTGAATGCTCTACCAAGCTACACTACTGATTGCTTTTTACAAAAATACCAATAAAAATAACCTGATTTCGGGTCACCCTGCCTGCCACCGACCTGTCATTTTTACTGTGAGTATATATATATGATATTTATAACAACACTTTGTATACAAATAAATACAACTTTTGCGTAAAATATTTGAATCATCGCAATGAAAAATATAAAGCATGGATCTATAACTAAATGCTTAATGATTAAGCAATGAAACTAAGAGGTGCACCAAATGAGGCTTTAATTTTTTGGTCAAATATGCTGGCACAACCTCTATAATATTTATTTAGTAAAGTTATTAACACGGGATTGGTATCAGAGCAATGGAAGAAATCAGATATAACTTAGCTGGATAAAAAGGAGACCCTCAAGATCTAGGTAACTATCGTCAAATTAGTCTTCTCCCTAGCGTATATAAAGTTTTTACGTCCATCCTGTTAAGCCGAATCAATGGTAAAATCGAAAACCTTCAACCAATCCAACAAGCGGGGTTCCGGTCAGATTTTTCAACAATAGACTACATTCAGGTAATGCAGCAAATTATATAAAAAAAGGAGTTTAATAAACCAATATATATGGCTTTTATCGATTATGCTTAAGCATTTGACACGATATCACACGATGCAATCTGGGCCGCAATGATCAAATGCTGTATCCACAAAAAAACAGAAGCACCTTAAAAAACATAAACGATAGCAGCACCAGTTGCGTGAAGTTAGAAAATGGAGGACCGAAAATACCTATACAAAGGGGAGTAAGACAAGGTTCCTTTCCACCAAAATTTTTGAATATTTGCAAAATATATTTGAAGATCTTAACTGGCAAATTGAATGAATCATAATAGGTACCCAGTATTTAAGTCATCTCAGAATTTCAGATGATATAAACGTGTTTGCCGAAAGTAGTACAAAAATAATGGAAAGTAGAAAGGTGGGTCTCCAAAACAACAAAGACAAAACGAAATTTATGACTAACAGCAATGCAAATACAATCAAAATAGATGGAAATCCACTTAAATATGTGAACAAATATACATATCTTGGCAAAGCTCTATCATTTAAAGACAAAAACAGAGAAGAAGAGGTAGAACGTCGAATAAACATGAGCTGGTACATATACTGATCACTCAAAGAGATAATAAAAGTAGATTAACACAGTCATGGATACTTGTACACTACCGACTCTCACGTATGCCTGCCAAATGTGGACGTATACCACCAAAATAACAACGAAACTGGTTAATTGCCAGAAAGCTATCGAACAAAGTCTTTTAAAAATAAGAAGTAAGCACAAAATAAGAAGCGAATTTATAAGAAAAACGACTAATATTAATTTAAAAAGATCTTTGAAAAGATGGAGTGATGATATCATAACAACAGCAGGAAAAGAGTGGACGAAACAAGCCAAGGACAGAGGAAACTGGACCAAACTGGAGGAGCCTTATACCTAAGTTGGGGTTCCTATCTAATCAAACGTAGGCAAGCAAACAATGTAAAACATGTAAATAGAAACAAAAAAAATAAGTAAAAATAATTGCTGTTATGTTTTGTAATATGTTATATATACTTGTAATATTTAGGTGATGGGAAATAAAAGGCTTCATTATCGTTATTAATGACCAACCAAGATTCATGCATACTTTTTTTTATGCCAACTTTTTAAAGGGTGCTGGTACTTCTGCGTTCCGGACCGTAGAAGTGCAGCAAAAGATGTAAAAAGGTATTTGCAGTTTGCACTCGTGTTTGTGTAAGTAGTGTGCCTATTTATAGATGATTATATGGAGGAAGAATAAGCAAATGATTTTTATTTTTTCGTTTTAGAACGTTCAAGTTTCATTATATATTAATATAATCTGAATTGTGCAGAAAGAATAATTATATTCTCTTTGTACAATTCAGATGCTTTCGATGTAATTTACCAATTTGTAATTTGATTTTGCAATGTGTTATTTAAAAACTGTGAAGACACGATATCAAAACTATTGCAAATTCACCATTTTTTCAGATTTAATATTTAAAGTTTACTTCAATTAACTAGGCGGTCTCCAATTTTCGCGATTTCGTTATATATAGGTAAAGTGATTTTAGGTCTTAATTACTAAACTTTTATACCTATTAGCCAAGCCTTAAATATCTATTGATATATTTACCTATAATTCATGACTCCTTATCCAGGTCTATTCCTAATTATGTTAACGCATAAGAATGTCTATATAGCAAGAAGATGAGTTATTGAAGCTAAAATTGTTAAAATCAGTGATTTATTAGCATTATGCCAGCTATATCCAAACTCAGATATAGAGACCTTGCTTGACCTAGCAAGTTTGTTACATTTTAACGGATTGTAAAATAGTTCATAATCCTCTGATTGTTATGAGAAATTAATCAAAGATTTTTATTAAGTAAAAAATCTTTAAAAAAAATATATTTCAATCGCGAATAGAATAAATTCAATCACAAATAGTTAATTTAAATTAATAATTATCATCTGCTTTTGTCATGCTCCAAAAAATTGTTGAATTAATTAAAACTATCGTTTCATCTATTACATTAACTATCATATTAAAAAAGGCCCTTATAAATTTCTTAAACATATTTAAATTTTTATTGTTACAGTTTACAAAGAAGCTCGGAAGAGAAGCGAATAAAATAATGTAAAACTTGAATATAATACTCCTTACGTATAGCCCTTAGTTTGCTGATAGCTCTACAACAATTTGCTTTAAATCCCACAGTCTTACCAACATCAGAGCTCTGACGTTAATTAAAGCATCAACACGTAAGAAAATTCCCCTTGTTTACTTCAATTATGCTGAAGGAATCTGAAATGAGTAGAAGCCTGTTATTATGATCTTTTACGAAGATATCTCAACGTATAAATATTCATTGTACATTGCTTCTTTTATGAATATCAGGTGTCTTTACTCTAGTAGTAACACAGCAATGGTTTGTTTGCGGTATGAATAAATGTCGGGTTGTTACTGCAATAGCAGCGATATTCAACTTTGTACCGCGGTGTCTGTGATGAACATTCAAGTTATTATGCGCTCGCCGTAAACAGCGAGGGCACGGATTTAGCATATAGTTTGCTTTCTGCATTAAAGCACTACAAATGAGCTTTTGGAACCTTGCCTTAAAAGTTTTTCTTATAAACACGGTGTAGGAGGAAGCTAATGCAATTGGTTTTAACCAACATAAATTTGTTTCTTTAACTTTACATTTGAAAAAAACTAACAGCTGCATTGCACTGGACGTTAGAATATAAATTATACCTCCTACTGATGGATAAATACCTCTCTATAAATATACTTAAAACGCGTATTGATATAGTGTAGACCCGTACTCGGAAGTTTTTTTTTTATGGACAAGGAGGCAAACGAGCAGATGGCACCCTTGATGTTAATTGATCACCCGTAGACTCCAGCAACACCAGAGGAGTTACAAAAGCGTTGCCGGTCTTTTAGATACGCTCGTTTCTTGAAGGTCTCTAACTCGTATCGGTCCGGAAATACCGCTGGCTACAATTCATTCCACAAGGAAGTTGTACGTGGCAGGAACTGACGGTAAAAACGCACGTTTGTGGACTGCCAACCATCAAGGCGGTGTGAAAGCCGTATTGATATCTTTGAAAGAAGCGCACTGAGCCATACCCGATTAAAGGCTTTAGTTACGTCCAAACTAACTACCAGGGCCTCTCCCTTGCTCTCAATCGCTACCGCCCATAGATGGGTCAAGTGCCCAAGTAAATTACCAGCTGACCGACTCTTGCAAAATCCGTATCGTCGTCCGAATCGTCATTGATCAGCTGGTGATCTTCAAGGTACTTGAGGAGTTGAATGTTAATAATTGACTCAACAATTTTGGATAACAAGGAAGTTATGTCGGCTGGTCGAATGTAGTTGGACGGATCCGAGCGATCGCTTTTTTTTGGGATCGGGTGCACTAAAGCAGTTTTCTAAGATAATGGCACCACGCCTGAGTAGGAGTGCCAAAAAAGACGCGTTAAAACCAGTGCCAACTCTGGAGCATACGTCCTCAGCACAAAAGCTCACCAGAATTCCATCAGGCTCACTTGACTTATGGAAGTCTAGGGAAAAGAGCGCTTTCCGCACTGCACCCAAGTGAAAACCGACCTCCCGCATTGAATGCTCACTCCGCTGGATGGCCGGCAGCGTATTTTTCCCATAATCCAAGTACGAGTTTGACGCAAAAAGAGTGCATAGAAGATCGGCTTTCTCTTATGCGGTATGGGCCAGCGAGTCATTCCAGCTGTGCAAAGATGGTAACGATGGCGTACAGAAACTTCCTTGAAAAGATTTGGCAAGAGACCAAAACGCACGAGTATCTGAAGGTAGACGAATCAATCCCGTGCCAATTCTGCCGATGTGCTCCGACTTTGGTGCTACAAAAACTCTTTTGAAGGACCTGGAGGCAGAACTATAATTCTTTTTCAGAGCACTGGTATTAAATCACGACGCCGCCACCGTGGCTCAGGCTTGATAGCACTCTTGCTTATGGCGAGATGCTACCTGGCAAGAGCGACTGTACTGTGTGTAAGTTTTGATTTACCGCTAATGGGGACGACGAAGGCTGGAATATATAGTTCCATACAATGAAGCACCACATCGGCGATAGAATCGGCGACGGCAATCGGATCATCCAGTGATAAGCAAATCTGCCTCCAGGGATGGGATGCAAAATAAGACAGCATCCCATCACAATATGCTAACCCATAGTGCCATTCACTACGCTTACCTGCATACAGCAATAGGCACGTGATAGGCACCTCACTCATGATCAAACAGTGGTCGGAGGTTCCTAGAAGAGCGCCGACCAAGATCTTATAATTATCCGAGTGAGTGGTCAGTAGAAGGTCCAACAGTGAAGGTATATGTTCCAACACATCTGGAGAATTTTGAGTCAGTGATCTGATTATGCTTCTACAAAGCCGTGAACAGATCTCCCCACATGATCGATGTAACATGAACTGAACCATTCGGCATGGTTGGCGTTAAAATCATCGAAAATCACGATCTCTGTGGAGGAGATATGCTACAGCACGTAGTGCTATTTGGACGTGGTCCATAAATCGGTTTGTTTCGGCATCATCGCTATGGGACCAGTACAGGTATGCGTAGATTCGAGGGTGGTCGTCGCCATCAATGCGTAGCCATAATGTGGACAGGATCCTTCAATCCCATCGAGATGTGGAGAAAAGACATCCTCCCTGTCGTACGCACATATTTCAGCAAGTGGCTCAAATTAGTATTTAAGCTTGTACCCCGGGTAATCGAGATATGTTAGATGGAAGAGATATCTGGGTATCGGTAAGGGAGCAAGGCCGGCTTTGCTGACTCAAGATGGTAGTAAATGGCATTTAAGTTAGAACGTTACCCCACGTGTTACAAAAGTCCACGGCATGGGTGAAAGTGGATGCCGTAGAGTTTTTGCTCCGTCTGCCTTGATTGATGCGTTTGAGTGGTAAGGCCCCGCGTAAGAATACGTATGGCTGACTGAGCGCCCACGCTCGGGCGGTGTTCCGCTATCCGACCGTTAACGCCCAGCGGGGAATTTCTCTAAAAGTTCTGGTTCCCGCCTGAGGTAATAGATTTTTCTTTACCGCTTTCATTTGGGGGAGCAGAGGAGGGAATGGGCAACCGGCCACCTGCACTCACTGGCCTAATGCAGGAGCTCTTAAGGAAGGAGCTCCTTCTTCACGCCTGTGTTCTGTGAGGTCGTGGTACTTACCCAGTTTGAACCGTGGCCTCGGCAGCAGCATAAAGCCGCTGCTGCTGCTGGTTCTACCACCGTAAAAATGACATAAAGCCTTGTGGTATGGCTGTAATAAAAAAATAAAACCACCGAAGTATTTTACGGGAAGAGATACTTACAATGCAATAACATTTTTTTCGTTACATACTTATTTCCTTAAGACACAATTCACAACATAATCGTATGTAGTCCTAATTTAATTTGAAATATAGTTGTTGAAAGATTTATGTTGGGAATTATTAATAAGTTACTTCTTTTGTAGGGAAGTTGGTTTGATATAATAATTATAACATAAGTATCGAAAGATTACGTAATGAACAGTTGTGGGGTATTATTGAGTGGTAACAATGTACGCGAATCTTACTTTTTTATGAAATGGAAGACAAACCAGCAGACGGTTCACCTGATGATAAGTGATCCCGTCACCCATAGATACACGCAACATGTGGAGAATCGCAAGTGCATTGTCAACCTGGTAATTTAGATAAAATAGGTTTATTGGATAGGATGAGGTCGGGATTAAGGAATTCGAGGGGAAAGGAGTGGAAAAAGAAGTCATGGATACTTTATTTTATGCCGACTTTAAAAAGGGCGGTGGTACTTCCTCGGGCGAGCACAGCCGTAGAAGTGCAGTGCAGCAAAGCTGTGAAAATATTTTTTGCTCTACCATCTTAATTATAATTACATAATTAGTAATTATAACTTACAGTATATAAAATTATATTGGTCTAAAGAAATGGTTTTCTGCGCTTCAAAACTTTAACATGCATTTTAAAATATAGAAAACAAACTTCCGTGGTGTATACAAAGTTTGTTTGAGCCATCCTGTTATTGTGATTGCATGAGAGCATATCTCGTTATGAAGAGAAAAGTTTCAGTAGGCTGTATTGACTTCTATGTACGCGAATTTTCATATTGTATTACTTTGTGTGGAAGTTGTCGTTGCAATAAGGAATTATTATGCTACATCTAAGTTCCACGTAGCATTTACTACACAAATTTTACTTCATATACTCTACGTTTTTAACATAAAGGCTTTAAAAATAAATTTGTAATTATTAATATAAGATTAAATTATTGTTTTCTTATGTATGGTCCTTTTATTGAACGTATATTATTTATATTATTTGTTATCATGACTAGTTTCGATATATATATTAAAATACTATTGGTAAGGCTTGTGTTATTAGAAGACACGCCGAAAGTTTTCTGGCCAAGGGTTCTCCAATTAAATCTTCTGATAGGCACGAACTCTTCCACGTCAAGTGTCAGCCGTCAGCCTATGCTTACCTTGCCAAAAGGTGTTCCATACCCTTGTATGTTTCTCATTTTGTTTATTAAGATTGTCATGTAACTTTTAAAGCTCAGGTAATTTAACACATAAAATGGTTCACAAGGTGGGACATGGTCAAATTTATTTTAAATCCATTTTCTTTGTATTCTTTATAACAATATTAATAAGATAAAGACTGAGTAAGGAACTGGTACGTAGTAAAGTTAGTAACCCCAATATATCATGAAATATTTTTTTTTAAATACGGGTATAATTACATTTTTTATCTCTGAGACTCGTGAAAAATTATTAGTTACAGTTTAGGTTAAGATTTGAAAGTTATTATAAAAACAAATTCTATTAAACCTAATGACGAGAAGTTCAGCAGTTGCTCTTTTAAGTGATATTGGTGTATTCATTTTATAATTAATTATTCTTATTATAAAGTTTCTTGAGTAACTACAATTTAGTTATCACACAGTTAAGTCATCAAAAAAATTTTTTTCTTTGCTTCTAGCCAAATTTATAGTTTCTTGGTCAACGAGAAGTAAACTTTAGGTTTATATCCCTTCAACCACCATATGTTTGGATTTTAGGAGGTTGAGATTTAGAGGCTTGATGTTGTTTATGCGGCCCAAGGGCCTGAAGACTACAGTAATTAGTATTAATTACAACTATAAACATCTACATCTTACTAAGAAAAAAGGTCCTGACGTAAAGACAGGCGGACAAACAGACAGACAACAAAGTGATCTTATGAGAGTTTATCTGGAGATTTCCTTTGGAGTTTATTTCTTCAGAGAATGGAACCGTAAAATTGATAACATTTTTAAGCATCTAGTCTAACCTTAATATGTATAAAAGAAATAAAGTAAACATAAACAACAATAAAAAAACACAGAGCTAACCACATTTACATAGGCACGTAAACAACTAGATGCACATTTATAACTGAATTATGGAATTAAGAATCTACGTATTTTCATAAGATATTTTAATTTCTGGTATACTAAAGAAGTGAAACTAATCAAACATTTATTTAATTGCCTTAATATATGCTGTCACCAAAACTGTTACAAATTGGAATAATATTTTAAATGCGTGACCGTACATTTCGATTTAATAATCATTTGAGGGTGATGGACAACTTATCAATTACAGTTAAATTTAATTACGACAATTGTCCCATTACTATTATATATATTAGGTTACAGATTCTGTAATAAAAATATATTTACCATTCGCTTATTACTTCGCTTGTGTAAACTTTGCAATTAGGTCTCACGGCTTCACATACAAATACACCAATGGAAAGGATGACAAACGAGCAAATGGTTCACCTGATGTCAAACAATCACATCGCCCATAGAAACACACACACACATGACATTCGAAGAGTCACGAATGCGTTGTCTGCATGCGGTAATATCGGTTTCTTTTTATCTTTAATACTGTTAATGAATAAATAACTTTTTATTAAAAAGAAAATTATTTATTTATTTAAACAAAAATTCTGACAATTTGCGGCCATTGGTCAGTAATGAAACAAAATAAGATATCTGATTTTACTCTTTTGGAAATGAGGGATAACAAATCTATAAAGTACTCAAGAAAATCTGCAATCACAAATTTCATTGCGACTTGTCAATTTATAAATTTATCGGTTTAAAAAGGAATAGCTAATGATAATAGTTGTGCATGTGAGGAGTTAGAAATATATAATAATTAATAAATTAAGCTAAGGTTTATTTGTTCCATACACAAAAAATACTTATAAACTACTGACTAAAGATATAAAAAACATCACTTATATTAATGTATGGAACCCCGCCGGGTAAAAGCCTCCAAATTAACTAATTTTTCTTTGTTTTTTGCCACACTTACCCATTTTTGGCCAGCAATTGAAACTATGTCGTCCTGCCATCTGATATTTGAACGTCCTCAAACTCTTGTACCACATGGACCTTTCCATTCCGTACATTTTAGTGTCCATCTGTTGTCCTTATATCTTATATTATTATCAATATGTCCAGCCGACTTCCATTTCAATCTTTTTGCGAAATTCAAGGCATCGATTATTTTGGTTTTCTTTCTTATCTCATAATTTTTTATTCGGTCTTTGAGTTTGATACTTAGACAACTTCAATCCATTGCCCGCTGCGTAGCTTAAATTTTTTGATTTTGTTTTCTTGTCATATGCCCAGGTCTGGCAGCCATAAGTAAGGCACGGTATTATGGATGTATCCATGAGTCTTATCTTTGTGTGTATGGGTAATTGCGATTTAAATTTTTTGTTAGTCGCCCAAAATTTACTCCATGTTAATGCAATTCTCTTATTTATTTTTTGAATATTTTTTCTTTGCTAAATGTTACAAGCTTTCCTAGGTAAATATAATTTTGTACGTATACAATTTCCGCATTGTTTACTTAAATAGGTATTGTCTTATGATGCGGCCCGCAGGGCTCCAAACTGGAGAAGTCTAGGCCTTGATGGTCTGTATTACTACTAGTTAAAGAGATTCATACCGTATTGTCAGTGACAAGACTGTAGTTGCTGCGGAATCGTGGTGAGGGGGGTTTTTTAAGCGCCCTCACTGTGCATAATCGCGAAGTGTGCAGTTTCTGTAATTACTTCATGATGAAATTGGTTGAGACATTCTACGCAGACGTCATTTAGAGTGACAAAAAACTGACTCCTTTATTCTCAGCCGACGAGCAATGGCAGGACCAGGCAATACACAGCGTTTTCGATCAAGAAACCGTATGGAAAAGAACGAGCTCTATGTATGGTTCTCGCTCTGAAATATGCCATATCGGCAAACAAGCCTGATATCGTGTTGATGAACAGGGCACAGTCAAGGGTATTTTGTGGTCGACATAATGATCCCATTTGACGAGAACCTCGTGAATGCCGAAACAGAAAAGAAACGGAAATATCTGGACCTTGCTCACGAGGTGGCCGACATGTGGGGTTGAATGTCGACCGAAATTATTCCTGTAGTTGTATTTGCGAACAGATTAACCCCAGTCAGCCTCTCATAACATCTGAGGCGGCTGGGACTCCGCGACGGTCAGCTGCAGGCTCATATACAGAATGCTGTGCTCATTGATACCACCCAAATCATCCACCGGTTTCTTTCCCTTGCATCTTAATTCTCGGCCATCTGGTCATCCCTGCCGAGGGCTACCATCCGGCTGGGCTTTATCCATTTATGTAACGTTTATTCATATTGTATGTATTGTATTATTAGTTCCATATATATGTATAATATTTTTATATTTTTTATTGTGTTTTTATAAAATTCTCATTTATATGATAAGACTTCCCAGCCAGACGAAAAAAATATTTTCATCCCCCATAATAATAATAAATTGTTTATTTTGTTCCACAACTAAATACATAAACAACAGATCAATTTAACTAAACTTTCAATCATTTTAGAAACAAATTAAAATATAAATAGTTGTGGATCACTGGTGCCTGAAATAGGTACCTGTGCCTTTAATGAATGAACTAGAAAATGAAATCCATAACAAAATCATAAATAATCTTGACAAGTGTAAAAATATAGTCAAGTCAGTTTGCTTGTTAAAATATTTAAGTTACTAAATACATATATGTATTTATGAGTTCTTAATTCCTATGCGAGCAATAGCATTGAGAACATAAACCGTATGTACTTTTTTACACAATGATT
>JAOCPS010455236.1:0-11848 GCA_025505425.1 Graphium colonna
CAACTATAGGGTAACATGCGAATATGTAAAAATAATTAATTTAATAGGAATAATTCAAGGTACGCTTTCCTACATTAACATGGAATTGAAACAATAGACTTGACTTTTTGAATAAAACTAGGAATAAAGTAAAGAATGTATCATGCAATAAATTCAAAAGCAATCTTAAACGTTAAATGTTCATGTCTTTTCAAAGTACAGGCAAACTTCATACGGTAAATTCTATTTCATTTCTGAATAATTTCCTTGATTTTTTGTCGAGGGAGTTCATGCAAATTTTCATGCTAATTTTATAAATTTCAGTGCCTATCAATGATGGTTGATTGAAAATCTAATTTGGGTCGAGGTTTTACCAAAAAAATATCTTTAAATATATTTGAATTTGAATTTGAATTAAATCGCAATAGAATCTGCAATTTATAGATATTTTTTCTTTTTCAATAATACTGGTTTCAGGGTTACTAGTAATTATTTTTATTTGAATTTCAGTTTTCGTGATGCTCGTTATTGGTACACATATATTGCACAGATGGATATTTATTTTGAAGGCTTTCAATTATTTTTCTTCTTGTTTTCGTATATTTTATGTTGTTAAACAATTCACTAGATATGCAGTAATTTATTGTTAAGAAACTTTTAAATTTTCATCTTAAATTGTTGAAAAATAATTGAGAACGCATATTGGTTTTTATGATCGACATTAATTTGCAAAGCAGCTAGCTCCACATTTTAAAAAACTTGAACAAAAAATTGGTTTGCAACAATTTAAAATCTAACATTATTACAGTTCCTAGATTTCGATTGATGCGATGATTTTGATTCTTTTTTGTATTTTGTTTTAAAAATATTACAAATATTTTATAGTTCCCTTGATAAATTACTCAAATAGAGTTAGCTGGTTTGCGAATTAATGTATCGATATGTTCAAAAAATCCTTGAGAAGAACAGTCTGCCTCTTAACCATAGATATATGTAAATATTACACATTATTAAATATAAATAATTTGCGAGTTTCCCATTAGTAAAAGAAATAAATATATAATATTAAATATTGTTACTTATGCATTGCACTACTAACACGTTTTCATCTTTTACACGACATGTCAGCATGCACCTTACAATATTTCAAATGAAAACAGGCTAAATAAATTTACTGCAAATGCTTAAAAGGGTAAAACAATTCTCGTAACTAAGCACTTTAAATTCGCACTTCCTGTCAGATTCATATTACTCACATTCAGCCCACTTAAGTCACGGTATGAACCTAAGCTCACAATGTCCAACGTCGCTTAGTAATCCAATCCCTGCATGTTACGTACAACACGCTTTACAATGCATTCAGAACAATGTAGTTATTTGAACAGGATTACACGAAACACCGGCGCGTTTAAACTAAACATCCTGGAACCCGTTCCCTCGCGCAATAAGTAAATTTGCTTTTGTCGGTATTTTACGTAGTATGCAACTTTGTCTAGCGTCCCTAAAGTATTTATCGTAGCACTAAAATTTATTTCCGCTTAAATTCTATGATGTTCAAATATTTCTCTTTGTGATATCCCAAAATTACAGTAATATTTTAAATGTGTTAGTTAATTTTGTTTATTATATATGATTGGTTCCATTTCAATTAAGATTTATTTAGGTAATTATTGCGATTCAAGCGAAAACCCATTGCAATATTTTCCTGTTTCATTTACCGCTAAACGGTTGCGAACATCGGAATCAATTTAACCCCGCGATCCATGGGGTGTGGGCGTAGGTCTACATTCCGTAGCTGGTCAGTAACGATCGTAGCTAGTGCTACGGCGTAGCAGTCTACGTAACAATACTCTTTGTCTGTTATTTTGAAAAGGGGAGGTTGACCCGTGACATCCTGGTAATGAGGCGAACAGACAGGTGGCTCGAATAGGTTCAATTGTCCTCTTTGTGTAAACGGACTCTTATATAGAAGGATGACAATGGGATGGCGTTTTTGCACTAATTGAAGTGGGTATTCTCGACTTTTTTTTCCTGGGATACTTTCCAATAGAAGTAACAAGGAACTAATAATAAAAACAAGTAACTAAAATCATAAAAATGTTATTAAAATTAATAACTCTAAAATCTAACTTTCTAAATCTAATTTAAAAAAAATTACTTCTAAACATCTGGCTATAACTTTACCTTCGTAAATCAAAATCCTATTTAAACCTGCAAAAAATTTACATTTCTTTGTTCAATTAATCTTTTGATTTTAATTTAAATTTTTTATATTACTTTCAATTATACTTCTTAATTAAGGCCTATCTTCATTAAAAAGTTCTGTTATTCTTTTATTCTAGGACAATACAAAAAAAATGCATGCATAAAAGCGACTTTAACTCTATAAAGTGTTATCTTTCAGCAAACCTTTAAGGAGAGAAAGTTTTCAAATAACTAGGTAGGTTTTCACTTCTGTGTACTAACGTAACAAAATATTTTAACTATTGTTATATAATTACATACATTAAAACCGATATATACAAATACATTTATTTTACATTTTAAGTATTAAAGTTTTCGGACACCCCGGGTAAATCAAAATGGAATGGTTAATTAATTAACTAAAAGTTAATACAGAGTCATCAATATTTTTGAAGAGAAAATTTAAATGCTTTTTATATTTGTATGTATAAATTTGCTAAATTCTAACAAATTTTTACTAATAACCAAAAATTTTCTTCACTCTTCATATCAGTTGGTTCCCTGGTTCAGAAATAAAGAAGGAAGTGTTTGTTCTAATAAAGGAAAAAACGCAGCGTCAAAATATAAAATTATTTTACATAGGTTATATTATTAACAACAATTTTCATTATTATATTTAATTGCAAAATGTAAAATATAAAAGATTGCATTTAGAATATATCTAGATAACTTCTTATTCAAAATAACCTTTGAGCGACTGACTTTAAAGTGAAGGAAGGTCGTAAAGCTCATCTCGAGATGCGAGATAAACAATTTGATTTCCTTCATTCAGAGACGAAACTAAATTTCCTGTAGCCTCTTTCGGTGTTTCAACGGGGTCGCTTGATTTTTCTATCTACATCGCCTTTATTTTTTAACTTATTTTATGAAAGCGTACATCCAAGCATTACACTGTATAATAATATTCAATTTAATGTACGATGTATAAGGATCTTAGTTTTAGGGTTTGTTGTAATCGCTACGTATATAAATATATCACATTTCAAAGTTTGTTTATTTCATGGTTTTTTTTATGATTATAGTTTATTTAATTGCTTGATTTGGTATTCTGAGTATCAGTTAATATATATTGATAATGACTTTTAATAATTATGATGTGTTTTACAATCTACCTGTTTTGCTTTAGATATCATTAACATACTATATATCGATACCTTAATTCGTAAACTAACTACCTTCATTTAGGGAATTACGCGTTAACGCGTAGAGAAACCAGACAGGTTTTCGTGTAACTATTTATTCAAAGAGTTCTCATAACATTAGAATTAAAATTGTTGCAAATCATATCATGTGTACGTTTTTGATATGAATGGAGTTAGCTGTTTTGCGAATTAAGGTATCGATATGGCTTTTATTAAACATTTAATAAATTATATTGTTTAATTCAAAAATGATTTTTAGAATACTAAAGTTATTAAATTTATTAATGCAATTTAAGTATTAATTTGTCTTAGCCCGTTTACGCCTAACGCCTGCGAGCATCAACAATGCAGGAGGTAATAAATCCTTAATGCGCTTGCCTATTAGTCTTGGGTTGTGGTCATTTATAATAACAGAGAAACTGGTAGCCTTTTGGATATTACGAAGAAATATTAAGACTTACATGTTATAATTTAGGAATAAAATTGAGTAATAAGGTGTCATTAATAGGCCTCCTAAATAAGTGAAAAACACCGAACTGACTTTAAAGTGAAGGTAGAAGTAAGGAATACTTTGCGTAGGATACATGAAGTAAAATAGTTCCAAAATGTATTTTTTTATAAAATTACTTTTTTAAAACCTACATGTTTTAATCAAACGTTCATTTGTAATTATTATGTCTTAAATATAATGAGATCTACAACTAACTTGACTGAAACTTACTTTTAAGGGTTATATTTTATACAAAATTATTTTCACAGAATATTACAATGACCGACTTAAACGCCTCAAGAGTGTACTTTCGGTTTTAATTTAGAAACTAAATACTCAACAGATTTTTCAGAGTATATTAACGAGCTATTTTTAAACTCTATCCCTTAAGATGTAAAATATATTGAGAACAAAAATATGTGAGAACATACCTAAAAAAATAGAATCATCCTAATTGTAAACCTCATCCTTTTTGTTAGTTGGGTAAAAACCGATAAGAGAACAATTTCCATAGATTAATCTATTAAAAACATCGAAAAAAATTTATTGTTCAGCGTTGTTTCTAATGAAGAAAAGGTATGATTTAGTAACAAGTGATTTTCTTCTTGTTAAGGTCAGTTAATATCATAGATTCTTAAATCACTATTCACCTTTTAGTTTCATAAAGTCTTGTTAAAGAATCGGCTGCATAATTTTCGTCACTTGAAGCTTAGAACATAAGTTTAGCAATATTTTAAACGGAGGTGGGGTAGTTTTACTCTGTTAACGCTTAAATATACGAGTGCTCGTTGTACATTAAGAGACTTATTAAAATTCAAGACACGTTTCGATTGTTTTGCTCGATGCTCTGTGTTTGAAAACGAATGCAAGTGGTGTTAAGTTATACTGTATTGTGGAGGGTAACCCCACAACACGTTTGAGTTACACGCCATTCTATATTCAATTATAAAAACTCTACAAAATACGCAAACATACAAAAGCTTAAGAGTTTTATTCTCTCAGGTGTGTATTTTTGTGGAAATGTTTATTTATCGTAATACGGACTCTTAAAATTTGATCTATTGCAATACTTATAGGTTAAATTTTTTAGAATAATTTTTATGATTTGAGGTACGAATAACTCGTCCATTATTTCTTAAACTATTATCATGTCATTGTTTTCCATAATCGCAATTAAGTTATCCTCCACTTCTCAATATAGCAGCATAAATTTATGTAACTTATTGTTTTATAAAGCATACGATCTAGTATGAAAATAATTTTCTAAATCTAAATGCAACCCATATCTTTTACGTCCGTACTTGCCCGGGGAAGTACGGTGGTACTGCTCTTTATAAAGTTCATGTATGATATTTTGCTTATCTGTAATTTATGATATCTTTTGTAGATCAATGCAGGCTAGAATTCAAAAATATTTTACCTTTGAAGAGAAAACTTCTTTACCTGCGTACACGTACCCTGATAAAAAATTCGAACGACAGAGCTCTGGAGTGTTAAATTATTAATCTAATACAAATTGTTGCATTTTCTAAAAATACTTAATAAAAAAAATTCTTTTGAAGTGAAAACTTCATCAGCGGCGTATAGCATTTTACGATAGGTAAACAATTAGACACGCGTCTGGACACGTAGCCTGATAGAATATTCGTAAGACGGAGTTCTGAAGTGTTAATTCTTTAATGTTATATTTTATAATAAATACGCCGGCACTCCCAGATTGCAACCCGTTGTTTTTTTTTTTTTCTAGTAAAGATGAAAAATTTATAAATATTTATTTTAACATATGTTGACCTCAATGTCTATTAAGTAAGGTCAAAGTAGTGAGTAATTTCATTCTTACATGTAAGTCGAGAGCATGGCGGCTAAATCCGACCCATGGGGAAAAACTTAACGGTCGGGGAAATTTCAAATTGCCGTGCTCCACTGTTGTTTGCCCCCGTGTTTTCTTTATTTATAGGCTGTTTTGAAATAACTTTATCTTAATGTGCCGCGGTGCAAAACTTTTTCCTTTTTAATACTACGAACTACGAGTAACTTCAAACTTTAACGCTCCGCGGACCTACATAAATAAACTTAAATAACTTATCAAAATTCAAAGTTTTTCGAATCAAAAGTTTCTTTAAGTTATAAAACAAAAATTAATCACTAAATATGGTAGTAATTTATTAAGATTCAAGTATTAACATTATATAGGTTATTTCACTCTCGAAATTGATGAACTATTTAATGTCGAATATATAGAACAATGTGTGTTTGTACCACAAACTTCAGGTAACATTAAACAATTTTCGCTTAACAATGCCAAAACTTTAATGTAGAAAACTAAAACAATATTAATTATTTCTGACGCTATTATATATTTGGTAATTGGATATTCACTCAAGGTTTTTAAAAAGCTCTGATGAATATCAGATTACTATAATAGGTAAAGATAAAATGAATTTATTTAATTTTATCTTGACATCGTTTTAAAATTGATATTTGACAAAGATAATTATTTTAATTACATAGAATACGACAAAGTTTTTTCATTAATCAATAAATTCTAACTTTTTAAAATATGTTCGATATAGATTTTGTAAAGAGCTCTATTAAATGCTTTGCACTTACACATAATATGTTAGCTTTTCATCTGCGATTTCAAAAACCATTAGAAATCTCATATACAGATCTACGCATTGCTGAAACTATTTGAAATAGATACTTAACAAAGAACGAAGTTCAGACCAATAATATATATTACTATAAACTTTGGTATATTAATTCATTTCTCCTTAAAGTGGAAAACTCGTTGGTTGCATCGGGGTTTATACAATGGAATTTCGAGGATCAGTGTAGTCAACTGATCCTCGAAATTCTGAAGGGCGATGTAACGCTGGGTATACAAAGTCCCTCCACTTTAATTTCCGTTCTTTCCAACACAATTTCGCGAATATCTCGTTTCTTTGACGGATCAGTATGTAAAAGCCTACTTTAAATATTATTTTTACCGAGTATTCATATGGAAGGTTTTTTTTCTACTTTCATATGTATAGACACTTGTATGCCTACTTACCTATTTATACTTCTTTCAAAAACCGTAGAAAAGACTATGCATATTTTCCCATTCTCCATTTCTTCTAAATCGTTTTTTCATAGCTGGGGGTCGTCTATTTCGAGTTTTATGTATATTGATGTCGCAGATATTTCTCCACACGTTACAATCCATTCCTCCCTAGTTGAGTATAAAAAGTTTTACAATTCAGTAAACTTCATGTAATGATGTAGGCCATCCGTGACTCAGTCTATTTTCAGATGGATTCCAGGCTATATTTAAACCCTGTAGAGATGAAAATATAAATATAAAGACCCGAACGACAGATTAAGATGAGGAAATTGATTACAAAATGTTTATAATTTGTTATAGAAAATTATTTCCTTTTGGTGTGGACAGATTACTTGTCTAATACATTTGCTGGGGTTCGAAACTTGTAGTGGCCATAGTACAAATTCTGCGATCAAAAACTTATTGCTATTTTTAGCTTATTGCTAATTTTCTTAAGAAGACGAAAGCATCGTATTAACCGCAAAACGGATGTAGAAGTCAGTTTCATAAATTTATTTCAAGCTTTAGGGGTGCGCAATTATTATTTTATTAGTTTTCGAAATACATAAACGTTCTTTTTTGAGTATGACGAATCAATACTAATATGTTTAATTATTTAAAATTATATAAATATAAAAGTTTTTTTATTATTGACTAAATCTAGACCGTTTACTATCTACTCGGAGACTTTTAGTGTTAGTTTATTTCGATAGTCTCTATTATACTTTTGTTTATAATATATGATAGATCACATTTATATAATAGATTAACATTTTCATTCATGGTACTGTACAGAAAAATATGTTATTCTTTGAAATGTTTGAAACTTATTCTGTGATACACAGAGAATATCTAGTTTGGGGTTGCGTTGATTTAATTTTTAACCCGTTTAATTTAGAACCCCAACAGTTCGGTTCAATTAAAAGTTTCGCGATATCACCGGTGCGTGCCCGTTTTTGTTGAAGCCAACAGTGTTGTGCGGAATTATTTCATTATATACCTTTTTGTCGCAGTGGATCGTGAGTTTGGATCCGAGAAAATAGAATTGTCTTTGTTTCCGGCAGTAGTTACTGTTCTGATACGAGAAGAGTACTGTTATTAACGTGGCTCAATAACTAAGACTTCGCTGTGCGTCTGTCCATCAGAGGGCGTCATGATTTGTAATAAGTAGACAGTTGAAATTTTCACGGATTTTTCCGATGACACTGCAAGAACCAGAAATTATGGCGCAATTAAAATAGCCCTTACATGAATTTTAAACAAGTTTATTTTCATGGAAAATTACAAAAACGGACTTCAAACGCGTTCAAAATATAAGTGTTGTTATTTTTGTTTAAAAACAAAACTACTGAACCGATTTTTCTGATAATTTTAGGGGACCATTTAGAAAGCATAACTTTTCAGATAAAAAAAAATTAAATCGTCCAATCCATTAATAACTGACATTCGAACGCATGTAAAAAAAATTAAACATCCGAATTGAGAATCCTCTAGCCTTTTGAAGTCGGTTAAAATGGCATGGAATTTTTATCTGTTACTCCATATAATACTTGTTGTTGTGTTTAATTTTGCATTTTTTTTTAAATTAAAATTAGCAGGATATTTTACATGCAACGTAGCAAATTTATTGCACGTAAAGTTGTCGCTAATTTATGAATATTTATTTTGTATTTTACTAGCATTTCCTGCGGTTTTACACATATTATTTTGACGTTTTTGACGTGATGTAATATAAAATAATATATAACGTACCGTTACAAACCTGATGCACAAAAAATATTTCTTATGAACGCGTTCAAAAATTTCTTTTCAGGGTATTTTAAGATAGAATATTATTTTTTATAACATGAAAGACGGCCGTGAACTCATAAGACGTCTTTCGATTATTTCAGTATAAAACAATGTAGAAAAATTTCATGCAAAAAGAAACAAGAATGACCCGTGGTTACTTCTGGTTTGCACTTATTATGCATAGGTAAAAAATGCTTAAATTGCCTTTAGAAAATTTCATATTAAAAATGGAAGTGCACAAAGAAATCAATAGTTGGTTGGTATGATGGTCAACATGAGACTATTAGACTTTTTCGAATAATCGACATTCAACATTATGAAACTTAACGGTTTTTATTCAAATATGCGTTATAGCTAGGATCTAAATGTGGGGTGGTAAAATCCGTTAAATTGTTTAATTGCAGATACTTCATTATGTTGTTTAAAATCCTCTTCTTAAAGCTATAAATAACTCATATTATATATTATATATATTTTTAAACACAATTGATAAAAATGTTTTGGGAGAGCTTTAATTGAAGTACAAAATTCACGCGAAATAATATGGGAATTGATGAAATTAATGTACAGGCATATGTAAAACAATCTTTCAATTTCCGATCCGCGGTATCAGTAAGTAGGAAAATAGCAAATCATCAACGAATTCCTACGATTCAATTTCCGATATACAATATAAGATATAGTATATTTTGTAAAATTTTATTCAACATTTGTAATTCGCATAAAACAAATAGGCTCTAGTTTAAGATAACTTCAGCGTGCATACAACGAATATTCAAAAGAAATGTTTGACGATTTTGAGTTGAGCTGATTGCATAATAATTTTTGAAGAAGACGGAATTTAATTTTCAGTTACTTGTTTTGCTTAAGTTTATTAGATATGGATAAATGTTGGAGACATATACTTCATTTATTTTAATAGAGTTTCTCAAATAATATTGACTTTTCTTTTGTTCAAAATTAAAAAAATTAAAGCAAACCTTTTATTTTTTAATTTAAAATTGATTTTAAGTTGCTTTTAATCCCTGGTATAGGAAGAAAATTCTTGATATCCTTAAATCCTCAACAAAAGTGACAGCTAAACCCGACTTTAATTATACCAACAAAAATTATAAATGACATTAATAATTTAACGAAGATTACGGGAAAAATTTTTAATCGAAGTTTTATCAAATGAAATGTGTGAATAATTAGACATTTCACCCGGGTTCGGATGTTTTTAAGATGCTGATTGTGTATATAAAGTGTTTGTGTAATCAAAAGTATTAGTGCATATATAATTAACTACAATTGCCCCCTCGTGCTACTAAGATTTCATTCAAAGACAAGTCAGGTAAAGTTTTATGTTATGTTAAAATTTTAATTATTATTAATAATATGTTATACCGCCTTTTGTCACGTTTTTTTAATGTGCCACTTCGGGATAAATTTCCTTTAATTTATAAGACCTTCTTATTAACAAAATTACTTGCGATTTACTATGTTATTTGTAACTAAATACTTTTGCTTTGCTTTCGAAATCTAAATCTTAATAAAATTATGATACATGATTAATTTATTCATATTCCTTTGTTTATTTCCGAAAAAAAATGCGATATTGATTAAATTAATTAAAGGAATTCGAGTATTAATTCTCTCTTAGGGCGTTTAAACCTAACACCTGCGAGAATCAACAATGCAGTAGTTAATAAATATTTAATGCGCTTGTCTATTAGTCTTGGGTTTTGGTCATTTATAATATTAGAAGAACTGATATTCTTTGGGGTAAGAAAGTAATAAATATTATTCATGAATAAACTCGAGTAATGTGATATTATCAATAGGACCCTTTATTAGTAAAAATAACATCTTTGTGAAGACACCAAATTATCCCGTATGGTTATCCCGCATTGGAATACTATGTATATAATAATAGTGCTTAAATGTGCATTTCTCTTTAAGTAATTTTTTTATAAAATGTGGGATTTAATCTTTAAATCATTTGACTAAAAATTTCTTTTAAGGGTCATTAAGGATATACAATCAATAAGACAAAATGTTTTCTTTGTAATAAGAAAAAGGGTTCGGTATAAGAATAAGGGTAAAAGTACAAGGGGCGGGTATCGGCGTGTTTATGTCAATTAGACCACTATATACCATTTATTTTATAATCTTTTTTTGGTGTATTGCGTTCTGTTTTGGGCGTGTAGCTTTCATGACATGAACATCAGAATATTTTGAATGGAGGTAGGGTAGTGTTACTCTGTTAGTGCTTAAATATACGAGTGCTTGTTGTACATTAAGAGACTTATTAAAATTCAAGACACGTTTAGATTGTTTTGCCGAAGCTTTGTTTGAAAACGAATGCAAGTGGTGATAAGTTATACCGTATCAAGGACGGTAACCCCACAACACGTTTAAGTTACACGCCATTCTATTTTCGAATATAATGACTCTACAAAATACGCAAATATAGACATGTTTTATTGTTTATTTTAACACGGATTATTAAAAACTTGCTAGCTTAGCTCGCCTTTGCACAATCTTTTCTTTTGTATTTCTTTACTTTGTTCCTGTGATTTTTGTGCACAATAAAAAATGAAGAATAAAAATTGATCTATTGCAATAAATAACTGTTAAAATTTTTAAATAACTTTTATAATTTGACGTAAGATTAAAAACTCGTCCATTATTTTTCTATTGTTATCGTGATATGCATACATACATGCTTCTCATTATAGCAGCACAAAAATAAATAACTTATATTTTATATTTAGCTAACGATCTGGTATGAAAATAAATTTCTTTATAAATATCCACTAAATGATTAATTTTGAAATTAAACTGTATTGAATGTAAGTGAAAAATAATATTTATGTATATCATATTTATAAAATTAATGCAAAAGTTTTTTTTTCCGAATCTTTGATATTTTATCGCTTTTCCATAGATGTCACTGAACAATTACGCCTATTTAAGCTGCGTTACATAAAATGAACGAGATTTAGACACATGATGTACTTTAATTTAAAATAGTCTATAAAAGTGATCTTCTTTGTCAATCTTTGAGCTGTGAGCAAAAGGCTGGACTTTTCGGGCAAATTAAATGTTAACGTGTAAGGTATGATGCCATCCAAT
>JAOCPS010455347.1:0-11847 GCA_025505425.1 Graphium colonna
GGAGCTTAACAGATAAAAATGTCCACAAATTAGAAACATGCCAACACAGCGAAGCGAAGCGTACTCAACGTCAAACTTAAAGATCAGATAAAATTAGATACTATAATAAAATATAAATGATATATAAATCAAACAGTAATCACAGATATTACCTATTATATCAAAAAAATGGCAGTGGATAGGAGTAATACACATATATGAATAGTATATATGATAGGAGTAAAAAGGATAAATGGCCCAAGAATGTAACAGAGTGGTGTACTAGACAAAATAAAACAAAGAGACAACGTCGCAGATGAGAGGACGACATTAAAAGAATAGCGAGATGGAGATGGAGAAGACAAGCACACTTGAATTTGAAAGAATTTACACTTACTTAATGGTATGACTAAAGAATCCTTATGACTAGTGATACTTGAAATTGCGTAGAGGTATATGCAAAATAGATGTAACGATTTACTATAGTGATACAACTATATTCAATGGTCGCAAATGTTGGTTCTAAAGCATTTTGTCGCCTGCCCTAACTTTACACGGATTTAGATATTGTTCGTCTTAAGTCATTACTGAAAAGACAATTTAAAAAGATCTTTTTATATACATTATAATGAATTATACAAGCTACTTCAGAGGCACCTGAAGTGAGCAAGTGTTGCAAATATGAATCTATCAGTGCGGATTACCTATTTATGCCACTTGCTATAGAGACATTAGGCCCGTCCGACTGGCGACAAGAGAGCCGGTTCTTTTCTCGCCCAAAGAGCCAAATGCAACCAGCGTTCTTGGCACCATGCCGCGCGGTGTGGGTTTATTTGATTACTGTATTTAGGTTAGTTATATTGCTTTGTAAATATTTTTGTTGTAATTATATTAAATAAAAAAATATACAAAACAGTATTTATACTGCCTAAAGGGCGTTGAATCTGCCAATTGTAATCCTTCTGAAAGGTGTTTGCAATAAAATTTAAGTTAACAAATAAAGAAGTAAAATTATAAGACCTGAAATTTCGAGCATATGTGCCTAATATCGTTTGATTTTTCCACTTCGATCGGTCTCTTATCTTGTAAATCATAATAAAAACTTCTCAATTCTCTTCAATAATTTAAATAAATTAAGTTTTCTACAATTGCATTTCCAATCAATACACATCTCGGTAGCCGAAAAGCAAAGATATAAACTAAAAGTGAGAAAAATTAACAAGTAAAAGCAACAAAGGTAGAGGCAGAGAGAAGAGACTGAATTTTTAATAATTTATTTTTGCCAGTGCGTTTTTGTACAAAAACGAAACTACTGCAACAAAACTAAACTAAGCAACTAAAGCCTAAAAACGTTAACACTTTTTAAATACATTTTAATGTAGTCTTTTATCATGTTTTCTGTTAAATGCATAGTTGGTAAAATGACTATTAGAACAGAAAATAAAATGTTTTCTGTTCTAATAGTTATTTTACCAACTATGGTAAAATAATTATCAATTTACTATAAATTAACAAATTTTGGATTATACAGAATGACTGGTGAGTCACCTTCGATATTAAAGGAAAGCACTCGGTACTCGATCGCCATCATTATTATGTAAAAAATAGGGGCATAGTTTTAGCCGAAATTTTCCAATAAATGAATGAATTGTGTCGGTTCAGCGCGATGCCTACTCGGGTGAGCACGCCGCGCAGGTCACCGACCACCCCGTGTGAACATAATTTGCGTAATATTTGTTAACTATAGATTATGTTAACTCAGTGGCAAATCAATATTTATTTTTAGTAATATTTTTATTCTTTATTTACGATCCCTACATATGACGTCCTTGAATATTGACGGTCACTCACCAGTTACCCTGTATAAAGCGATATTCCATCCAAAATTCCATGATTCTAGGACAACGAAAAGTATCCAATAGGATTTAAACATATTTGCGTATTTTTTTTTATAAAACCCCCTAAATGTCACTCCATCCCAGGAGCTCACTGTCTAAACAAAGCCTTCTATAATTTTTTCCTGTTTCAAAGGATAGTGGGCTCTGAAATTATAATATCAATTTTAATCTAATACCTTGACATATTTCTGAGAAAATGTTCTTTAAAGACCGAGACAATTGATGGGCAACCAATTTATTTTGTACAATTATATTTTTTTTGACAAATATTTCACAGTTAAACAAAGGACACATATAATTAAGTTATAAGTTACAGATAAATTATAAATCATATTTAAATAAGTTCAAATAAAAATATATATTTTAAAACAAGCTTTTATTAGTGTACAGTACTCCTGAAGACAAATCAAACGAGCTGTAACTAGATGGGTTTGCGCTGTTTAATTAGAGAGTTCCTATGGCCACCTTCCAGCTCCAGCATCAGATCAGCACCTCGTCGTCATAATATTTCATTGTATTCGATATACGTGCGCATGCAAAATTTCAGCTCAATCGGAAACAGGGAAGTTGTTGAAATAGAACAGAAGCAAAAACAGCAACAGAAGTCAAAACAAGTTACAGCGTTTATTTGTGTTTTTTTATGGAAAGGAAGACAAACGAACGGACGGTTCGCCTGATGGCAAGCGATCCCGTCGCCCATCGACGCAACATCCGGAGAGATGAAAGTGCGTTGTGGGAACATGGGAAATTGGATACAATAGGTTCATTGGATGCAATAGGGTCGGGAGTCAGACAAGGAGTGGGAAAAGAAAGGGGTAGACAAGGCCCTCTGGCATCCCCAAGTACGAGCATCACACGTCAGTTAATACTTCACTATCAAGATATAGTTCATTCATAACAGTAGACCAAGTTATAAATAGATAAATTTAATAAACTCTCGTGGAAGGTGGATTTACAGCTTAGGGGTTTTTATCATTTTATAAATTGTTGTAACAATGACTAGAATACAACGCATTTTAAGGGGCAATGCCCATTTTTAGACAGAATAAAAACATTATTTTTGGATACTAGACATATTATATTCTCTTTCATAAATTCTTTTAGTAAAGAAAATCGAATTTCGGAGTTATTTGATAGAATCGAAAAATCTATTTATCAAAAAAACTTTCTATTGTATTCTAAATCTCTATAACAGATTGTGTACACGTCATGTTGGTAAAGCAAAATTCATACCTTTATACTTTAAATTATGAAAGTAATAACTACATAATTCACATTTTTTTATATTTTTTTTATATTTACTTTACAATTAAAAAACGAAAATATAAACCGCCGATATATGTTAAACTTTTCAATGGCCAAACTTTCCTAAGTACGTTTTCTTCGATATTTAGCCGGATTACCACATCTTATAAGGTGGTAGAGTATAACATCTTTTCACAGCTTTTGATGCGTTTTACGGGCATGCTCACCCAGGGAAGTGCCACCGCCCCTTATAAACTCGTCATAAAATAAAGTATGCATGACTTTTGGGGATGCCGGATGGCCATGTCTACGCTTTTCTTTTCCCACACCTATCCCCTCCAAATCCTTAATCCCGACCTATCCTGTCCAAGATACCGATTCTACCCAATTTTCCTGATTGACAACGCACTTACAACTCTCGGGATATTGCGTGTGTCCATGGGCGATAGGATCACTTACTATCAAGTAAACCGTCTGCTCGTTTGTCTTTTCCTTTCATATATAAAAAAATCTCGGGTCCACTTTTTTTTAGATTTACTCTATTTTACCTCCATTGATAAAGAAATGCACAATTGTATGATGGTTGGTCCAGTAGTGAAGACGTAGAGAAACGACAGAATATGTGTTTTTGTTGCAGTCAAAAAACAGATAATGAAAACAACTAGTTTGTTAACGCACAAAACTACAAAAACCGACTTCAAACGCCCTTAAAGTGTACTTTCGAAAGATAGTTTCTCGGTTACTTTGTTCTAGAAAAGTAACTAATGAACCGACTGTTCTGTATATTCTGTATATGGCACGCTTTTGACATTATATCCTTTCAGACCAAAAAAAGAATTTTTAAATCGGTTTACAAATGACCGATATATGCGCTAATCCTCCACATTAAACTTAAAAAATGGTACGGAGCCCTTCACTTCCCCGTTTCTGAATAGTGGTCAGAATATTTATTGTTTTTTTAAATATAATAATATAATAATAGCAAACTATTGGAAATATTACTGATATATTTTACCTATACCAACAAAGTTCTAGGCTTGTGCTACGATATGATTGACGGGATTCGAACCCTCGACCACGTGATCGGATGTCCGTATCCTAAACCATTAGTGGTCAGGACAATTGTCCTCTGTCTGTCTGTGAATCAATACAGGATATCGCGGTAACAGTATTAAGGCTTAGTGACCACGGTATTATGTCCATACCACAAAGTAAAGGTTATAGGTTCATGTAACCGATAGTGTAGTAATTGGAATATAAACACGTGGAAGACCTATGAAGCTTTAATATGACATTTTCCTTAATTTATTTTTGTAAGCGTTTAAATGGCAATACTGGTTGTTTTATTGGTTTGCATTACTGTTTTTTGTCCGACTCTGTGTCTTTATGTGTTAATATTTTTTGTCTATGTGTTGAGTCGTAATATTTATGCATGCGTATGATGTTTACCCGTAATGGATTATGCGTTAAGGCCTACTACCTATACCCATGTATTTTCAAGATATGAACAAATGTAACAATTGTTGGTAAACTTAAATAAATATGGTATACGATGGTGTTCATCATATAAAGTACGCTCATATTTCGCGTTAATCACATGCAATTTTTAAATATTTATTTCTAATTAAAACAAAATTTATTTCTTTACGATATTATTGAGTATTTATAAAAAGAAACTCATTAAATAATTCTAATCTTATAATTTTCCGAGATAAAATATAAGAGGCAATAAAAAAAATAACATTGTCTATAATCTTACGCAAATATTGCTTACAAATAAACAATTCCGTAATTTAAAAATACGTTATATTTGATTAACAAAATCAGCAAAATGACAAATCTGTTGTCCATATCAATTTACTTTCAAAAGCAAGTATAATATGTATATATATATGCTGTCATATTTAAAAAAAAACTCTTAGAGGAAAAGAAGCAATTGTTAATAAGCAAAAATCGCAGTTTTGTTTTGAGAAAGTATTGAATCGTGAAAGGTGTTAAAATCGATTTTAGATCTCTCATAAAATTCTTATTTCAATTAGCCCTTAAGATCTAAAACGGCGTAAAGTTAATTAAATAGCCATCGAATAAACGATATGTTATATTTACGCATATAAAAAGAAACTACTGCTTTTTTAATTGTTCAAGTAATTATCCATTTTTTATTATATTTATTTACTGACTGCAAAAAAGGAGAAAGGTTCTCAATTCGAATCTTTTCATGTTTTTATGTATGTTTGCGCATATCTCCTCCATTTATGAACCGATTTTAAAAATTCTTTTCTTAGATGAAAAAAACATTATTTTTAAATAGTCCCTTAAATTTTCAAAAAAATCGGTTCATTAGTTCGTTTTTTAAATGAAAATAACAAAATTTAAGAATATTCGCACATATCTCCGCAATTTATAAACTGATTTCAAAAGATATTTTTTATCTATCTGATAGGATACACTTTGACAATGGTCCTACAGTTTTTTTTTATAAAAATCGGATTAGTAGTCCGTTTTTAAAATCAAAATAACGGAGAAGATATGTTTCATAAGTACACTTTTAAGGCGTTTGAAGTTGGTTCTTGTAATTTTCTACAAAAATAAACTTGTTTTAATTAAGTTATATATAACGCACAAATATTTTTGATTTCCAAACGTTGAAAATCAAATCCTACGACTTAAATTATTTAGCGCATTTAATAAATTCGTTCATAAACATATAAATAAAGTTATTTGAAAACACTACCAACACCGTCGAAATATTAATGAAACAGAAGGGGGACGCCACCCCACTGCAAGCGGACACGAAAGCCTTAAAAGTTAACCAAAATCGATATATCCCATAAACATTATTTGTAGCTCCATGCATTCTAAGCTTTTTAGCTATAAAACACGCGTATAGCGTGTCTAGAACAAGCTATTTTCTAACATGATATTAGACTGTTTCAATTAGACTATTCACAATCTATATATAACGTTGTATTTACGTCAATTGCCAATCAATTCTACTGTTTCATAATAAGAATATATGTATCTTAAAAAATCGATAATATTTGTTTTTATAGACTAAATATCACATTTAAACAAATTAGATTAGATTGCTTTAATTTGACTATTTTTACTCTGTATTTACGTTAATTGTCAATCGATTTTATTGCTACATATTTATACAAGAAATATTTATCTTAAGAAATACATTCTACGTGCTATAATGGATGAAGTTTTACATTTAAACAACTTTAAACTTTATACACAAAGCTAATAAAGTCGTTATTAGATATTTCTGCGAAAAATCAACTTTATCCTAGCGTCTACGGCTTATAATGCTACATACCGGTGCGAAGCGGTTACCTCCGGTTAAATCCGGTTTGCGTCACTTTGGTCCTTCCACTGGCCACTGACACTACACTCAAACGTTAGTTTATTAATCGGCGGTTTGAACGATGCTTGGTTAAACCACGAGACGACCGGCGCGATGGTATCGATGCTAGTACTGAGCGGCCATGACAGTTTAGCAGGGTGCTACGCATGCGCAGAGGGTGTCTTAGGGCTATTCCCCATTGCTCAGGACATTTATGGGGGTGTTCTTTAAGAAATACAAACACCTGATCATACAATATTAATGATAGTTAATGCCCCTTTAACCGACTTCAAAAACATGGAGGTTATATGAGACTACGCGTATTTTATGTATGTTTACCGATCTCTCTGCCAATTGTGAAGTGATTTTCCAAATACTTTTTTTGTATAATACATTTTTCATTTTTTAAAGTAAGTCTGGAAAATGTATCTTTAAAGTACTCCTAAGGTGATTGAAGGTATTTTTCTGTGAAAATAAAACTTTTGTCCCTTCCTGAAATTATAAATTATACTCAAAATTAATATTTTATACAATATTGTTAAATGTCGTCTTGTGTTTTGGTGGTTCTAAAAATAATTTATTTGGACATGTATATGAGCAAAACAGAAATGAATAAGCCTACATTCGAAAAATTATATTCAAAAGACTTAAAACGACTTAAAGGTAGTTTTTCATCCTTTTGGTCTAAAACTTGTATAAAAATTGACATTCAAAATATTTTAAAAAGAAACTAGATTAATTAGCATTTAAAACAAACAATTATTAAGGCGTTCTTTTTTTGAAATAACTCATAAATACTGTTGTCTTTGAAAGCATACTATTTAAATGCAGCTGTTAAAACATTGCGCTCTATTAACAAGTACATTGATTAACAATAAAATAAAATTAACCTTAATTTGAATTGTACTATATTAGTAACGTACTACCTACAACCCGATCGGGCTAGCTGCGAACCTCGCTGGAATGTGATGCCCCTCCCACTCACCCGCAGACCTCCCCGCTTTCGCCCCGTCCAGTCAGTACGGTCAACACCTTTGGTACCACAATGTCAATGTGACGTCACGGCTGCCAAGAACGCAGTTAACTCGACTGGGTTGTACCTGAATATATTTCCAAGTCCAAGTCAAATGATAGCATACCCTGAATGAACTAATAATGGATTTGGTAATAAACTGCTAGCTCCAGCCTTATATATACCATTTTTTTATAAAAATACTAATTGAAAAAAGTATCTGTCCCGTTGGTTTTCTTACGCCAGTTCCTTTCTGATCAGTGGCTTTCTTTCCGAACCGGTGGTAATTTCTATCACAATCAATAAGCAAATTATGTCACTTCTAAATTGGTTAAAGATATTTTAATTAATATTTTTTTATATAATTAGTCCATCAACTAAAAATAATTTAACTCAATTATAAACTATACTTCAGTGTATACGCGGCTTTACCCTTTGACCGGCGTGAGCGTAGTACGCCGTAGACGGATCAAATTTCACCCGTGCCCACCCGGGTGGCATATTTAGTGTTGTGCGTGCAATTAAGTCATCTTGTGCGCACTTGTCAACGGTTACATGTCAAATTGAACGATGAACCGTTTCATACATACGTCAATCATATGACGCCATATTGTATTGGGATGTCAAATAATGTGTCATTATGAAATTATGGAAAAAAATCGTTGTATACTACATTTGTCATGCGACTTCCCACGCATTAATGTATATTAACAGAATTAATTTAATTAAATGATAATTCATGGAAAAATAATAAATTTTTAAATTAAGTAGCAGTTTTTTTTGGGGTAATATCTTTTTTTATGGAAAGGAGGATAACGAGCAGACGGTTCACCTGATGGTAAGCGATCCCATCGCACAAAGACACGCGCAACATCCAGAGAGTCGTGAGTGCGTTGTCAACCTGGGAAGTTGGATAGAATAGGTTTATTGGATAGGATGGGGTTGGGATTAATCCCTTAAGGATTTTGGGGGAAAGGAATGGGAAAAGAAAAGGGAAGACATGGCCATCCGACATCACCAAAAGTCATGCATACTTTATTTTATGCCGAATTTATATGATTATGCTGTTGGTATATCCCCGGATAAGCGTGGCCGTAGCAATGAAGCAAAAACTGTGCAAAGATGTTATTCTCTACCACCTTTAAAATTTAATGATAAATAATGGAAAAATTTAACATTTTTAAATAAGGTTGTAATTTGTTTGGCAATATTGGATATCTTTCGGAATTCTACAGGTTTCACGACGCAAGAAACCCTCCAATACCATCGACACAATCTTTATGGTTAGCAGTCCACAACCGCGCGCTTCCGTGGTTTTTAAAAGTGTTTACCGACTTCATAGAGAGACTGGCGCTGCTTCGAGACGACGTACACGACTTAGGTAGACGAAGTGTCAATATCTATGATGAAGAGCAAGACAACGGTTCGACGGTTCCGAGTGGACCCAACGACTTTAACGAATATTGTCGCCCGAGAACTTGGACTCTCGCAGTGGAAAGTCTGGTTTACAGTGCATAGCGCCAGTCTCTAACCGTGCCATAATACCTTACTTCCTGCCACGCATGACTTCCCCGTGGAATGAACTGCCGCCAGCGGTATTTCCATTCCGATACGAGTTTGGGACCTTAAAGAAAAGAGTATAGTTTTATCGCAAAGACCGGCAACGCTCTTGTAACTCCTCTGGTGTTGCAGGAGTCCATTGGCCGCGGTGATCGCTTAGCATCAGATGAACCATTTGCTTCTTTGCCTCCTGCTCACTGAAAAAATCTTTGCGGTTTTTTTACTACACGCATGATGTTATAATTAATTCATGTCAATACGTTAATTTCGCTGTAAGACCATCAAAAGCCAACTTATTCTCGGAATCAATTTTATTGAATGATAGGTCCTATTATGTATTTGTGACAACTTGTGTGCAAAATTTAATAATGACCTGTTATAAGTTAAAATATAAAAGCCCGCATAAAATAAAGTATGCATGACTTTTGGGTATGCTGGATGGCCTTGTCTACCCTTTTCTTTTCCTATTCCTATCCCCTCCAAATTCTTAATCCCGACCCCATCCTATACCATAAAACCTATGCTATCCAACCTCCAAGATTGACAACGCACTCGCAACTCTTCGGATGTTGCGTATGTCTATGGGCGACAGGATCGCTACCATCAAGTGATCCGTCTGCTCGTTTGTTTTCCTTTACATAAGAAAATACTTAATTTTTTAGGAATTTCGTTCGCCTAATTTTACGCCAAAAGTTTTATTACATTATCCATTGCACCTATAACTGAACAATAAATAAATAATTTATATTTAATTATTCAATTGTAAGTTTTAAATCATATAAAGGGTTACATTTTATAAAAAGGTTCACGTTCATACCTATAACTTGGGTTGGATGACCATCCAAAATATCGTTTTTCTTTCTTAATAGGAAATAAAAAGATCATCCCGTTGTGCCCTGACTCAGCTTTTCTCGGACTATGAGTATGCAAATATTAAGTGAGTCCGGGTTAATATTTTAACCGACTTCTAAAAAGGAGGAGGCTCTATGTGGGACTGTGTTTATATTTTCTTCTGTATGTTTACCGAATGCAAACCAGATTTCAAAATATTTTTATTAATTTATTAGGATGTAATTAATAAGTTGGTTATACAAAACTAACATAATGGACCAGTATTTTTGTTTTCAAATCAAAATACCTATTAAAATATATCATGCAAATTTATTTCTTCCATAAAGATACATGTTGGACCCACAAATTCTTGTAAAAATACGGTTTACTGAAAAATAGGCAAAGAAAGCTTGCTGTTGTGAGAAGTCGCTGTTTTAATTTTCCGCATTTATTACATTAATGTGCGCTAATAACTAATGGTTGAGGATACGAAAATCCGATCACGTGGTAGGGGTTCGAATCCCGCCATTCGACTATTGTCGTGAACCATATCCTAGAACAAGGCTAGAGCTTAGTCGGAATGGTTAGAAAATATTAGTAAAATTACAAATATTTTTAAAGAAATCAACTAAACCTGTCCAATTGTAACAATGAAACCAAATTCTAGAAAGTTCCGTACTCAAAGGGTAATTAAAGGAACCCTATTACTTAGACTACTGTCTGTCTATCAGCTGACTGTATCTCATGATACCTATTATGTACACATATAAAATTTCTGTTGCCGTAATAACAAAAAATATTTTTGTTATTTTTTTTACAGAAAACAGCGAAGACAAAAAGCAAAATAAATGTAAATTTTCAGTTATTTTGATTTAATAAAGGATTTGTTAGATTGATTATAATTACAAGGTGGTCCCAAATAACGTCCATAAAGAACAATATTTTGGACCACCTTGTAATTATAACCTTTCAAATAGAAAATAACCTTGAAAATTGGTTCATAACTTGCGGGGAAATCCACTAACTCACTTACAAAAAACATACAGTGGAGTGGAGAACCCCCTCCATTTTTGAAATCGTTTGAAAACGAAATAAAATTTAAAATAACTTATTTATTTTCACAGAAAATTATGAAAACCGACTTCAAACGCCTTAAAAATCTACTTTCGAAACACATCTCTCCGTTATTTTGATTTTAAAAACATACTATTCATACGTTTTTTATAAAAATAATGGTCCTACATTATGGAAGTGATGAAAATTATTTAGAAATCAAATGAAATCAGTTATTAAGTTTAGCATTAAATTTTCTTATTTTTATTTTTAGAAAAACTTACTGGTTCATAAATGACGGAGATATGAGGAAAGAAAAATACATTAAATCTATTTTCTTATTTTGATCTCAAAGATGTTTTTGAAGTCGGTTTAAAATCCGTATCATTTTACCTTCGACTATCGAATCCGAACAAAAAACTTCCTTTTGGCCGGTTTTATTATTATACTAAAGACGTAAGAGTATGGTTAAATTAATTTATCCAACCAGCAGCGCGCATAAGAACAAAATGGTTGTTCTGAGAAAATCTAACTCTCTGCCCTTTATAAAAAAAGCTGTTCGAAAATAATTAGCCGTCCGAAGCATGTTCCGGTAAAATCCAAGCTAAAGCAACAACGATAGCGTTTGGTTAAAAATTGCAGCTTCTTTTTGAAAGATTTAATAATGTATCTAATAATAAAGGCATTTTGTAAATGCGATCAAAACATTAGGTACATATACAGAATGAATGGTGAATGGCTTCCAATATTCAAGGACATTATATGTTTGGATCGGATCATATATAACTAAAAATAAATATTGATTTACCACTGAGTAACCATAATCTAAAATTAACCAATCACACACACACACGCACGCACGCACGCACGCACGCACGCACGCACGCACGCACGCACGCACACACACACACAGACACACA
>JAOCPS010455457.1:0-11847 GCA_025505425.1 Graphium colonna
CGGGATATCAACATAGCGTGATGTAAAGTTTGACAGGTCATTTGATATATGCCTCAATAATAACAAATACAAACAATAAATTCAATATTGTTATTTAATTATCCCACTGCTGGGGTATTAAATGTAAAAGTAATTATGAAGAATTTTTTATGCGGGTGAGGCCGCGGGCAACAGCTTGTTTTATAATATATCTGTTGCAGCCTTTATTAGTTGGAGGACCTAGGAGCTACACAGCTACGGAAATATGACGTTTTATATTTTTGCTTGGCTCTAAAGTATTTGTATACCTTGTCTCGTAATTAGACGACCAAAAGGTAAACAAACAAATGTCATTGTCAAAGTGACATTGCAGATGTTCTGCACCTTTTATTATAGGGTTACTTTTACAAAAAAAAAATATTATTGATAAATTCTATAAATTGAATTATTTATATTATATATAATTTATATAATATATAGAAAAATAAAAATAAGAAACATCCTCAGGCAACTTTATAAGTCTGTTTGTACTGATTTATCAATATGACTTTTTTTAGTAAGGTCATATGCGTACGAGGTCTTTTTTTAACGGGTGTTAAATCTTGAACTACCGAGGGACAAAACTGAGGTTCCATGTCTTCCAATTTTATAATTTAACTATCAATTTAACAAGAAACTTATGAACAAATTAACTATGTAAGAAAATAACAAAGAACAAAACATAATCATATCGAAACAATTAACAAACGCATTATGAATGTACTTTGAACAAAATATTCGAGTTCGGGAAACAGCACGTGAGACGCACGAATAACAATAAAATAGCCTCTCGACAAATGTTTCCCACCTCGGCTGTGTTCCCCGTATCATATAATTATCTACTATTTTAAAGTTACCGTTTTGATTAAACTATTCTAAAAATTACATTATACCAATATAAATATTGTTATTAGCAACCTATTATATAATAATAAATGTGTATATGTAATAACTTTTTAAACAAATTTTATCATGCAAAATAAGAAACTAACATTCATGGTGTATATTTTTGCACAGGTTACCCCAATGTTTACATTTTGGTCGTCTAATTACGGCGCAGGGTATAGTTAGGTTAACTTACGGATAAACTTAATTGTTTAAGAATTATTACGTGAAATAAGCACTTTTCAATTCTGACTATTATTGTTCAGATAGTAATCCATTTAGTAGTACCCAGAATTTCACCCAAACCTAGTACCCAGAATTCTCTTGCATCAAGATCAAAATTATATTACTATATATTTTCATATTTTTTAAAACTTTTGGCTTTATGGATTTGATTTTAAGTGTGGAATTTAATATAAAATATAAAAGTATGAATTTTGCTTTACCTACACGTCGTTTGCGCAATTTGTCATAGTTATGTAGAATGCAATAGAAGCTATTTTTTATAAATCAATTTTTTTAATTTCTCAGATATCTCCGTGATCCGGGTTTTTTAACGAAAATAACTTCTGTAGTAGTTAATATACGAAGTCTAGTCTCCAAAAACATGTTTAATCTTGATACAACTTGGTACGGTTTGCCATATAAAAATGTGCATTGTCCTTTGACCCTTAAAATGTACTATCAGTATACTGGAGATATGTATTTTCTGTTTGCAATTTTGACCTCTGTCACCTATCTATATTAGTTTCTTTCTATTTGAATTATTTTTTATAATTGAGGTATATCTTGCGTCGGATGAGCATGTTATCTTGTTGTTTTTTTGTCTCTTTTCATGGTGTTTTTTGTGCATTAGGCTATAAGAGTGAGATGTAGTTTTTAATCTTTGTTCGCGAATACACATCACTCACACAGATTTTCAATTAGTAGGATTTTTTAGCCACCATAGGAATTCGTCCAGGATCATTGTTATTAATTATTTTATATTATGCTAGCCATTCTTTGGGTATTGCCCGTTTTATCGTTTACCGCTCTGCTCCTAAATAGCGTCATGCTAAATAACATAAAATATTCTTTTATTATTATGAGAAGAACTAGGATTTTACAGTCCCAAATGTTACTTTTAAAAATAGCGCAGTCAAGGTTCTCCAATTTAATTATATTATAAATATATTTGATTGCAGCCTTCGTAGCGTCGTACAACCAGTCAATGACCCAGTGGTATTCCAAGGCGGTGTTCCAAGAGCGCGGCCAGGAGATCGTGGACAGCCTCAAGACCTGCCTGGTGGACGCGCTCAAGCACTACCTGCGTACTAACGGCAGGCTGCCCGACAGGATTATTATCTACAGGTTACTTTTTTAACCTGTTCTATTTATAGCTGTTGCTATTTATAGCTTTTACCATATTTAATAGGTTGTATAAATACAATCTTGTATAAAGTTATAATAAGAGTCGTAAAAGCTTTTCGTAAACTACGAAAAGCTTTGATTGTTTGGTTTTGAATTTTTTTCCGTCTCGCATCTTTTTCTTATAATGATTAAAATTTAATATCCAGAAATGACATAGGAGAACACAAAAATGTCCTTGTTTTTCTCCGATGTCATTTCTTAGCCCTTTTCTTACCGTCAACAAACTATATTAGTGAACTGACTTAGTTGGACGCAACAATACATACGGTTATAACAGTGAGACGCTGTGCACCGTACTACGATTTAGAGAACTCCACGATTATAACATTTTTTTTATTGGAAGGATGCCCAATGAGCAAACGGGTCACCTTATGTTAATGATCCCGTTGCCTATGGACACGGGAGCGTTGCGTGTGCGTTGCCAGCCTGGAAATTTGATTAAAATAGGTTTATTGCGTAGGTGGGTTAGGATCATAATAAGGATTCGGAGGGGAAAAGCCATCCGCGAACACAAAAAATTGTCATTATTTTATGCTGACTTCGTGTAGAGTGGTGGTACCAGGTGAACATGGCCATAGAAAAGCAGCAATAGCAGAATGAAAGATGTTATGTTACCACACATTATCTTAAATGTTATTTTTAAACCTACTACATATTCTTTTCAGAGACGGCGTCGGCGACGGTCAGCTAAAACTGCTCCAGCAGTACGAAATACCGCAAATGCAGATCTGTTTCACGCTACTTGGCACAACTTACAAGCCTACACTTACCTATGTTGTGGTGCAAAAGCGCATCAACACTAGAATATTCCTGAAAGCTAATGGTGGATTCGCAAATCCGAATCCGGGCACAGTCGTTGATAATACTATCACGAGACGGGACTGGTAATACTTCTATGATACCTTAATAAACTTTTCGTGTGTAAAATAACCTGCTTAAAAAGCTGAGCGCAAAAAATTTAATAAATCAATGATTTTTTTCTATTAATATAAAATTTCCGTGTCACAATGTGTGTCCGCTATTAATTAAAAAATTACTGAACCTGACTGCATCTATGTAAATTGATCTCAATATTATTACATTAAATTATAAGATTCGATTTTATTAATTTTATGTATTCGTTATGCATATTTAAAAAAAATATTAACTTTCTCCATCAGCTCAATTTTTTAAAAGTCTGGAAGTTTTTGCTTCAGATATAAATATGATACACATTAAACACTTCACATATTTTTTTATTCTGCGCGTGAGGTTATAATAAATTTATGTTAAAGTCATAATGCTGGACGACTTAGGAGTTATTTTTCGGTAAAATTAAAACCCCTATACAGTACATATATTTTTTGTTTTTAGAATACATATATTTTTTTGGTTTTTATGGTTTTACAAGGGTGTTCGTATTATGATTTTTAAATATTTTTTTCAGGTACGACTTCCTAATAGTGTCGCAAAAAGTGAACCAAGGCACAGTGACGCCGACGCACTATGTTGTCGTGCACGATGACAGTGGAATGACCCCAGATCAATGTCAAAGACTAACATACAAAATGTGCCATTTATATTACAATTGGCCTGGCACAGTAAGAGTGCCGGCCCCTTGCCAATACGCTCACAAGTTGGCATACCTGGTAGGACAAAGCATACACCAACAACCTGCTGAAGGATTAACTGATAAACTATTCTTCTTATAGATCTTTGTTTATAGACATAACTCTAAATTGTACTAATGAGTACTACAACATATTAACTCTATGTAGCATTTTATAATTCAACATTTTCTTGGACAGTTCAGATCAACATAAAAAAAACCCCTTAAATGTAATGTTAATATACATTATATCCAATAAGTGGTATCTTTTTTATGTCCGATAAAATAGTAATCTGTAAGTTGCACGTGACAAAATTAAAGCATTAAGTTTGGTTAATATTTTAATTCCATATTTCAAATATGTTTGTATAAATAATCACAAACAATCAAAGGAAGTATTTTTAAATGGCAATTATTTAATTGATAATTGAAGGATTTAGTGATAGTACTTATATGTTCACAAATACAAATTTTATCATATAAATGCTGATCAATTAATTAATACTAAAGTGAAATTGACTGTATAAAACACTTTAGTGGACAATATAGAGCAACATGATCAGACTTATATTCTTATAAGCCGTTATTTATAATTATTACAATCCAAATGATTATAAGAGGCCTAATCATACAAAAAATATAAGAGGCTGTGTAAATAAGTACTGGTCAGATATTATTACTATATATGTATATAATATTTTAACATTTTCCCAGATAATTTATAGTTATATGAGAAATTGTCAAGTAACATTAATATTTAGTACATCTGGTATTAAAGATTTATGGAGAAAATATTTTAATTTCTGTTTCCTAAAAAATGCCATAAAACTGAAAAGAAAAGAACTATATACATACATATATAATGTCAACAAACATATTAAAGCTAATCATTTATGTATTTAGATATTGACCGACCAATATATTAATTGTTATTTACATGTAAAATTGTTTAAAATTTTTCCAGATATGAGTTCTAGACGGTTTTTGTAGAAAATATAATTACAGATAACTGTGAGACCCACCGTTACTTAAAATGTTAGTAATAATAATATTATGTAGCAATACCTAGGATTAGGTACGCCTATACTATTTTTAAGGGTTAGAATATAAGTATTAGTTGACCGAAGTATTTTGTTATTTTTTTGATTTTTTCACAGCTTATGCTAACTAAGGAGTTGTTTATTAATTTTTTATTCGGGTAGTAAACTAACAGAAAAACTTTTTTATTCAAAAGACTATGCAAAATAAAAGAAACAAGAAAAATATTTTTTTGAGCACACATATCTAAAAAATATATATAGTGAACTTTTTTATTAATGAAGAAGTAGAGCTATTATGTCCATAATAATTTTGCCAACTACCAATAATATAATTATCCATACATTAACGAAATTTGCTAAAGATGAATTTAGTCGTGACTGTACAATATAAGTGCTGTCATATAATTTCTCCCTACGTGTGTCTAAAAACGATAACAAAGCTTGTTAAATTCATCATTTTTAAATTTATTAATTAAATTAATACATTTAAAAAGTTAAATAAAAACAAAGTCGGTATCCAAAATATTTTTTTGGATACTGTCGATATTTATATATTCTTTACATTCTTATCTAGTTAATTTACCATCGGAATAAAAAACTTTCTCCCATTCAATATTCTCATTTCAAAATTAGATAACTCCTTTGAACTGATTGTATCAATAAAACACGAATATTTCTTTTGGTACTTCAATAGAAAGTGAAAGACGAGGATTTTGGAGCTTCATTTTTTATTGACTATTAAAAATTCTCAAACGGTTAATGTGATTTTGATTGTAACAGAAAAGCAATAATAACGATATGTAGAGATACAAAAAAAGGATCTGATGTTGTTTTAAGATAAATAGGAGTATTAAAATCTAAAAAAAGAACTCTGTATTAGATATATAGGACTCGTCAGATTTTATGAGCACTAAATACTGTGCACATCGATCTGCCTTAATTGATTGAGACCGGCCATTAACGTTGAAAATGCCTTTACTTTTTTTTCAAATTTTGTTTCTTTATTAATAGTTTAGACTTAATTTGTAAATGTCAATGGGTAGCGGTGATTATTACTTACATGAATAACTTGTCCAATGTTTAATATTAAACTCACCAGTTAAAAATACAATTTGAATGTCTTTGTAAAAATCTCTGTTTGTTTAATATTTGAAATCAGCACGTAAACGGGTTTAATTGTATGTAAATACTACACGATAAGTACAAGGAATGTTACACCGATTTTTGTTTTCCTGCAGTAGTTTTTATTTTTCACATATAGTCCAACACAAAAGAGTAGAAAAAAATTCTGCCCACTGTTTTTTAGACACCTGGAATAAATAAAACAAGTCAATATGTTTTAGGTAATATATATATGGTGTCTTACCTCTTAAAATCGTCAGATGGGCCAACAGCTTTCCTGCTATTCTGCCATAATGAAAATGTTATAAACAAACTATGGACTCAAACCACCCTTACTTTTTCATTATTCATCATCATTATTTATTAACAACCATTTTGAACCGACTGCTGGGCATAGGCCTTTCATTACTTTTGCCTTTTAACCCTTTCTTGAGCTCATCTGGGCCAGATGACGCCCACGGCCTTGCGAATGCCAATTTTTATTATTAAAAGTAGCCTATTTTTAAATTGTCCCACTCGTGGCCTATGCCCTTTAGAATGAGTGTATAGTCCACCACGCGGCTCCAGTGCGGATTGGTAGACATTACATATCTCAGAAATATTATTTCAAAGATATGCGGGCTTCTTCTCTATGTTGTCCTTCACTACATAGCACGTAGTAAATTCATGACAATTTTTTTTAATTGTTTTTATTCTGTCTACATCAACAACGGTTGACGTAACAAGGCAACAAATTGTTAGTTAGGTTTAGGCCGCGGGCGGGGTTGTCAGTATATGAAAACGCTTTAATTCTAAATCAGTTAATTTCTACTGTTTTGTGTTGGACTATGAATATTATTTACTATTGGTTTCAACTTTGTAAGAGCTTCTCACGTATAAGCTAGTAAATGTTGAAATTGAGATGTCTGTTGACCCTGATGTCTATGAAACCCTTAACTTACAAAATTGATGTAGGTACATACTAAAAACTCAAATTTACTTTTCAAATGGATAAAAAATAAGTTCTGAGTATGTTAGACAAGTTCTTTTGCCAGAATTTTTTATTTTTATTCAACGCTAATTTGTAACATCAGGAGGTTTAAGATATTTTTTTAAATATAATCATGAAGAGGGCGTACAGCTTTGATTTATAGTTATAAAGGGTGGAAAGGACAAAGTAAGAGTAAGTTATTAAGTACACCTTACCATATTTTTCATATAAACAAATTAAGATTTGTTCCAATTGACTATTTATAAGAAACGAAACGCGCAAAATATATCTGATATAATAAAATTGTAAAACACTTAACGTCAAATTTTAGCACTAGTTTACTCTAGATTAATTGTATAATTAAAACCTCTTTTACGAAGCGGGTAATGCACAGAGACTGAGTTCCTGTCATATGTCATTTTTCATCTATAAATATCAGTTGACAAAATGTTTGTTGGTTTGTATGAAATTAAAGTGATTCTAACATATTTTGCACACTATTTTATATTAGTAAAAAATATGCTCAAGTGTGTTAGTTTGTTAATTTGTATGTAATAATAGGAAACCTATTATTAACATTTGGATTATGAACTATTTCCGTGTTTACCCCAAACATCTGCAAGAATGCCATATTTTATTTCTAATACGTATTATTTAAACGATAATTGTTTCGAAAATTTGCTACTTAACTGTATTAATAATTAGGTTCTAAAAAATATTGAGATGTAATGTTTTGAATTATAAGGGCCGCTTGCACCATATGCTCAATAACAGTTAAACGCCTCGCACCATGCTGAATAGATCTCTAAACCTGTAAAGTGAATTGTCAAAATAAACAGCCAATATCGGTTGTTCTTTGTTTAAACTTGTTTAGGTCGTATACAAACGAAATATGGCGCATCAAGCCGCCCTTAATATGCTTCAAGAAATTGTATAAATATAGTGTAAACCCCATGTAACGTCACTCGATTTAACGACAACCTCCCTAAAGCGTCGACATCACATGGCTTTGATTGGTTTGGCTTGACTTCTATGCGATGATACACTTTCCATTTAACGACAACTCTCTATAACGCCATAAAATTTACAGTCCCTTTTAGTATCACTATATGAAGTTTACACTGTATGTTTAACGAAAGTAACAAAATGTCCATAACCTGACAGACACATGTTCTTTAATTTTCTTATAATATTTTTGAAACTAGTTGAAATGCCATCGTCCACGTCTTTGCAAATCTGGGTATTAGAGGATTTTTGCCTCTTTAATGCCGAAATCCGATTTGGCTATATGGTCCAGATATTAGAAAATAAATAAGTGTTCCTCATTAACTTTCAGTTTAAGAATGTTTTTACTTTTAAATAAATACTCAAAATATATGAACATGATATAGCAAAACTTTATCTAATAAATTTTAAGCAAGTTTAGAATATTAATTGCATGACATCTAGAAGTTCTTTATTTGTGCCGATTAGTGATTGAATTATATGTAAAATAACAAAGCCAGAACTGTACTTATTGTTAATAAATCGTTTAATTATATTTTACTTAATATATAAAATATAAATGTAAAATATTTCTTGACGTCGCAAAATACATCGATTATGTCCTTCGTGTGATTAGATCTGTATCGTTTTAATAGTTACATTATCAAACATTGCGTTTTTTTGATTGATTTATTTTTTGCATTTAAGTATCTTTGATGCAATTTAGATAAAAGCTTTGATTACGGGTAACAAAATTCTTAAAAATTAAAAATGTTAATATTTTCCGAATTACAGATAGCATATAAATATCATAAAACAATCTGAAATGTTTCAACTGGTTTCTAATTTTGTTTTCTATGTATTTCTTTTATATTAGTAAGTAAGGCTGCCCGTATGAATACAAATTATTTAGTGGTATTAAATCAAACGCATCTAGTTTTAAATTTGTAACAGTAAATTGTGAAGTGATATTCATTCCTTAGGCTTTCGGAAATACTACCGATTAATTATGAAAACGAATGTACGGAATTTATCTCTGTTATTGTTTAATATTCAGGACAAGAATGTTGGAAAAAACATAAAGTGTAAATATTAAATGAAACGATTGAGATTTATTTCATTTAAAGTTTTTAAGAGATTATAATAAGATTAATCCAAACAAATTAATGAAAATGACAGTTGCTTATGGTTTTGTTAGTATAAATAAGTTATTGTTTTATGATGCGCATGAGCGATATTGTCATCAGAGTACCAGTGCGATGAGTATAGGATATGTGAAAAAAAACAAGTGTTATATAGTATCATCAGTGATTCTTATACTACATCTTTTATTCTGGTGTTAGGAAAGTTTATTTGTAAATCACTGCCATGTACATGGAGATTTTAATTTTGATTATTAATTACAGGCAAAGTGATTCTATAATAAATTAAAATATCTGTATGTAAAACAAGAAAAATATTAAAATTATATCGTTCGTGTGCTTCCGTCGTTAGTTAATAAGTTTAAAGTTGAATTTATATAAAATAAAAATTCGAACGTTATTTTGTTACATTTTTAATAAAAAATAATGAACCACATCTGAACATTTATTTCATCGAAAGTAACCTTTATTGAAAATTCATAAAGAAAGGTATAATAATAAAATGTCACGAAATTAATTGGCTATCCAGTCCTTTTCTAAAGGTCTAAAGGTTAAAATGGTAAGAAAATTATTTTTTACCATTTTGACACCAGTCTGCAGAAGGGCGGCCGGTATTTAATTACAAAATATTAGCATATTGTTTATCCGTATGAAACTTTCGGATCCATTTTCTTGGGCGATTTTTCGTGTAAGTGTCTTTGTTTATCTTGTCTTTCGCTTTTAATAATAAAATGTCCAATATAAAACGTTTCAATGCCCAAATGTTGCAATAGCAAAAACATTATAAAAAAGTAATACATGTCTCCGTAACATGTTTCTAAGAGCCCCTAATTAATTCTATCCGAAGTGACAATTCAGTTGATCACAATTTATATTGGCCCGTTATTTTAATTCTGACCTTGTAGTAACATAATTAAGTGTTGCAAACGAAAATCGTTAGTGATATATGCAATCCAAGGTAACCTATCACTAGTTTACTTTCGACATATCATGTCACTTGTAATTGAGTTTAAAAATTTTGTTTATTATAATGAAGAATTAAACCGGCCACCTTATGTACCAATCTTTGGATAGCTGACAAACTAGATCTCTTTTCAGTGTTGGGGTATATCAGGTTTGTACGAATTCAGATTAGAAGTAAGTCTATTAGAGGTGGCAGAGCTTAACATCTTTTCACAGCTTTTGTTGCATCTATACGGACACGCTCGCCCGTGGAAGTACCACCATCCTGTATAGTCTAGTCTAGTCGTATAAAGTCGCCATAAAATAAAGTACGCATGACTTTCCGGGATGACGGATGGCGATGTCTACCCTTCTCTTTTCCCACTCCTTTTTTATAAACCTATTTTATCCAATTTCCCAGGTTGACAACGCACTTATGACTCTCCGGGTGTTGCGTGTGTCTATGGGCGGCTGGATCCCCTAACATCAGTTGGACCATCTACTCGTTTGTCTTCCTTTCAATAAAAAATAGTGGCTGAAATTATGAAAAATGCAGGAAATATGTACCCTGTTGTACTAACTACTGTCGTCCTGTATTTAAGTATGCTTAATTTAAAAATAGTGTTTACCTATAATTTTTTGTAATATATCCGCATCCAACATCGAGCTACTCGAAGCGTCACGATCCAATCCTATCCAATAGGTTCAACTCCCCTGCGAAGATATGTCGCATCTCTATGCATATTATACCGCATCTACCACGGGGAGTGTTCAGAGGAATTGTTTGGATAGGATGTTAGGAACTGCTGCACAGTTTGTTCTTCGTACGACGCGATAATCAACCAAATACCATCGCTACCGCCTCGATGGTTGGCAGTCCACCACAGTGCGTTTTCTTCGTCATTTTCGGCCACGCACGACAACCTTGTGGTATCAATTGTCGCCAGCGGTATTTCCGGACCGATAGGACTTAGGGACCTTCAAGAAAAGAGTATATACCTTAAGGGCGGTAATCACTTGCCATATGAAGTGAGCCGCTTGCTCGTCTGCCTTCTTCTCCATAAAATATATGAGATGCGAGCAAACTCATGGTTGTTTCTAATTACTTATCATATTGCATTATTTTTAAACAAAATTATATTACTTTACAGACAATGGAAATTGTGGAGTATTAATACCTAAAAACGTTTTCTCTGTATAATTTGTCTGGGACGACTTCCGTTCCGTGCAACTTACTGTTTCGCTGTCCCAATGTTATAAGAATCGAAAGCTTCCTGTAAATACAGGAAAATACACTTATTATCGTAAATTATGCAATTTTTCTTCTTTAATTATAATATTAATAGCTGCTCCCAGCAATTTCATTTGCGAAAATTTTGTAAACTATACGGCTTTCTAACAAAAAAAAAATCAATTCGGAATAGTAATTTTTGAGATAAGCGCATTCAAACAAACTCTTTAACTTTATAATGTAATATATAAAATCTCGTGTCACAATGTTAGTTGCTACGAAACGACTTGATCGACTTTTATGAAATTTTATATGTAAATATATTCGGTAGGTCTGAGAATCGGTCGAAGTCTTATTTTCATTTCCCAGAGTGATAAGTGTGGTCCACCCTAAAATTGTTGTTTTTTTGGACAGAATTTTTTTATGATATGACTTTAAAATACATGCAACCCTCAATTTTCAGTCCTTATTTTTTTAATATCCATTTTAGTCACTTAATTTTTTTCAAGCCAAGT
>JAOCPS010455568.1:0-11846 GCA_025505425.1 Graphium colonna
ATAAGTTTCACTGTACAAATCTTTTTGGAAGGATATATGTTCAAATTGGGCCAATAATTAACAAAAAAAATTGCCGCTTCCTGAAAATTTGCTACCCAAGGCACTAGCCCCGACTTCTTATCTCCGACGTTGCCATGTAATAGAGGTTCTTCTGCTTCATCATCGCTTTATATAGTCGCACAGTCTGCTCGTTTGCCAATTACTGAATATAAAAAATAATAATCGCCAGTACTCTACAAGAAGTTAGTAACAACAGTATCTGCTTCTTGATTTCACACTACAAAAATATCGAAATACTTACTCATTGTGAACAAGCAATAAATCATTCATACTTTTAATCAGTTAGATTAACTATAATTGGTTTAGAATAATTTTTCAGCCTTATAAAAATAATCGTAATAACCGTCAGCTAGATTATACAATGTAATATATTTAATCTAATACTATAAAATATTATAAAAATATTTGTAAATATATTTGTGAAGTTTCTAACTTCTTAACCGATGATATCAATAAATTGTATGTATACATTGTAAGGAGTACAAAACTCCTCTTCTTTATGCATATAACATAAATAAAAAAATAAAATGGGATTAGGTAGGTATTCCATAAAGAAATGTAAAATCCGAAAAAAACCTCACTTATCCTACACTTTGACAGAAACATCTACCCTACTACACTACAGCTGCATCTTTAAATACCTAAAGATGCATCTGTAGAGTAGATGTTGTAATTTATCGTTTTTTTATTTATTTCAAAATCTTAAATGAAATCGTCCATCTCACAATTACATTATGGTGAATTCTAACAATGCGTCAAAATATATTGAATTTACCATCACTCTCTAAATGCCAAATGGCGCAATGTTATATATACCAAAGGTAGCATAATATTTCCAAACTTTTTAAACTTAAAATAAACTATACAGGTTGAGTCACTAATGATATTGAAGGAGAGCACTTGATACTCGATTGTCATCATATTTGTCCAATAAAGATATCAACCAAATTTTCAAATAAATAGATGAAGACGTGGATACGATGCTGGCAGGGAACAAAAAGCCAGCTGGCGCAGTTCATTGACCCGAAAATGCAGCCACGTGCTCCGATATATACTCAACTTTCGATTAAGCTTACTCAGTGGTCAATTGACATTTGCTTTCCATATTACATTTATTCTTTATATATGATCCTCACATATAACATCCTCAAATATTGAAGGTGACTCTCGAAAATATCGAATTTAAACGAAAACATAAAATATTTATATAAAAGTAGATATTTTTATACCATTGTTGACTCTTAGCAGCTGTAACTGCTAGAAATTAGTTGACGTTTCTGAGGGCATCGACGAAATAATACAGGACAATAAGAACTTTTAACTTACGAAGTTATCATAGATTTCTGCTGCGGATTGCCTAATATTCTTCTTATTCTAGTTTGCCTTATTAAATTGGCAATATTTTATTTTAAAATCAGGCTCAATGTTTAAAATTAAGCCTGTATTTCCATGCAACATACATATAACGTATGGTTTGTTCAATGCGTTATTAATGACGAAATATTATATATTATAATTTATTGTCAAATCAATTAACTGATAAAGTTTGATAATGGTTATCGTGTTATTTAGATTAATATTTGGATTTGGATAAACTACATAATGCGATATATGAGTAGTTGTATGTAATTATAAAGAACGCAAGTAACGTAAGTTTCGTAATGAAAGATTTGAGTGAGAAATCGATACATTTTTAATCGACTTTAAACAGGAGGAGGTACTCAAATCGACGGTATGTTTTTTAAAGATTCTTTTGTGTGTATGCTTGGTGATTTATCCGCAAATTATGGACCTATATATAGAAAAGAGGTAGTCTCATAGATTTTTTATGAAAATCTGTCAATTAATTTCTTTTTAAATCAAAATAACTGAAAAAATTGTTTCACGAACGTTCACTTGGCACAAGTCAGCACGCTGTTTTTTTTATAATATTTTTTTATGATTGCTTCTGTTTCACAAACTTAACAGGTTAAACCGTAGTTACTACTAAGAAATAAGTTAAAACGTAAGTTAACTACTAAGAAAAGACCTTACAAAATTAACAAATATGTTTAACTTACGCTTATTTTCGTGTTTTGATAATTTCCTACATATCAAAAAGTATGTTATTTTCATCTACACCATTATTATGGTTAACATTACCCCGCTTGTAACATGGCTTAGGTATTACAGTTAAATAACATATATAAATCACAAGAAATATCAAGTGACATATCTACACTCTGTCATAATACATATATGTTTTCATGAACCATGTCTCATTTCCCCGATAACGTGGATCGTGGTAACATTATTTGTGAATGAATAGGACCATGATAGCGGAGTGCACAGGAAGTTGCATTATCGCTCATTTAGTCCCTTATCGCGATAGCAATCAGTTGCGAATGTTGGCGCGAATTATGCCATTCATGAGTGAGTCGCTCTGGTGAGATCGCGTCACAATGGTTGTAAACTGTGAGTTACTAATCCGTTTTTATCCTTGCCATCGCTATTCGTTTTCTTTATTTCTGTTATATTTTGAATAAATTGTTATATTTTGCACAAGCTGCTTGGATTATTTCTTGGAAATATTGGTTGCGTCCTTTTTGCAGATAGTTGTTGTATACTGATAATTCTTGGTTAAATCAACCTGCACTCCCAATATTTTCATTTTATTATATGTTTGCTTGTACTTTCTTATTCTTTAAAGGCATTGTATTGAAATTGTATTTATTAACTTTTAATAATTCAGAAAAGAAATTATATTTTTGTCTATAAATAAAAACACGTAACATTGTTATTTAGTGAGCAGTAAAAAAAATCCTTAAAGTTACAATCATGTTTAATTGGTGCATACAGAATGGAAAAGGCAAATTTATTGTTTACCTATTTACCTACGATGTGTTACTCTACTTACTAGGCGCTTCATCCTCCAAGCATTTCTTCCTTCAGTAATACTTTGCTTAGCAACTTCTTCACAATAATTTGTAACCATTTTCAACGAATACGTGGTAACTTAATATAAAGCATAAGTAGTAGTACTTTTTACCTTTAACATTGCTATTTACCTTATTAATGTAAGAACATTGCGTTCTAATTACATAATGGTACCACAACAAAGCAAAACACTTATTAATAAACTGGACTACGCTATAACAATATTTATCTCAAGACATGTACATGCAGAAAAAAAAGCAAGATAAAAAATTATAAAACACGAACAATTCTCGAAGAATATAGTTTTTTTTTCTTTTGTGTAGTTAAATCGTAACTACACAAAAGAAAAAAAAATATATTACATGATGTGACTTTCAAACTATGTGATAACGTCATCGGCACATGTCAGAAACATTAGAAAAAAAAGTAGCACGCAAGGAATCTCGACCTTTTTGCATTAATTCCTCACTATAAATCCTTCATACACGTCAAATATGTAAGAAAACAGTTGTCAAGAAACACCAGAAAAACGAAACAATTTTCGAACACAATTACAAGTGGCCGTTAAGGAAAGAAGTAGAAAAAATGTATAACGGCCAGAATTATGGCTGACACGAGCGCTTCCGAGAAATTCCCGAGAGCGCCACAGTTCCCACACATCTGAATATAACATGCACGCTTCTTGCGACCTAAAGAAACGAATGGCTCGCCTAGCGCCATTGCGGCATAATACTATAAACGGGCTCTAATTAAAACGACGTTATTATCTAATTAAGTGGTAATCGTTTATCAGATATAAGGTCAGAATTAGCATTGCAGATAATGGTTCTGAATCATGAGATTGACGGCCCAGAAGGCCACAGTGGAAGACAATAAGTAGTTCTGATCTAAATCAGTGCGATGTAAATCGTTATACAAGATTGAGGCAAATGAATAAAGCAATTCATTTCTGATGTAATGTTTCAAAGTTTCAAAGAAAATGATCTATGATGATGGACCTGTAAAATGTCGGCCCTGGTTATCAAGAACACCTCTGGCAATCGTTATATATCGGATATAACGCGTTTAAATATCATAACAACTAATCTATCCTTCGAATTTTGTTTATCCCCTCAGTTTGCGGAGCTCAGATGCCAGTCTCACTGAGAAATTAGAGGTTGAATAAAAAAACCGGCCCCAAGTAATTTGGGAATAAAGCTAGAATGAATAAGAAGAATTGAATATAGTATCAAATGTGGCCAATACATAAGATAATTTTTTAAAATCGGACCACTTATCATAATTATGTCTATACGTGAAATAATAACTTTCAAAGTCCTTTTAAAAATTACAGAAATTATACAATGGGATAGTGCAGAGAGACAATATCTTCATCTAATATAGATCGAAATACATAAAATTAATACAAAAAGTTTAATTTAAAAACATTTTTATACATCATATAGACATGACACTTAAACAGCCAATATGTCAAACGATTTTTTTTTTCAAAAATATTGCGCAATTTGACAAGTTGACACATTTACTAAAATTAAATAAAAATTTTGAATATTGACTTTAGCATGATCTTCAGTTCATATGTCTGAAATCACACACAAAAAATATTTAGATAGTTTGAGAACATCCAAGTTAAAAAAGTTATTGGAATTTCATAAATTAGGGTTTCTCTAATATTCACGAAAATATAAAGGTCTCTTATTTACTAAGTTATTCCTTCCTAAAGAAAGATTTTTTTTAATGGAAACGAAGACAAACGAGCAGATGGTTTACCTGATGGTAAGCGATCTCGTCACCCATAGATAAACGCAACATCCGGAGAATTGGGATTGCGTTGTCAACCTGGAAGATTGGATAGAATAAGTTTTTTATTTAGGATGGGTTCATGATTAAGGATTTGGAGGGGATAGGAATAGGAAAAGAAAAGGGTAGACATGGCCATTAGGCACCCCCAAAAGTCATCCATACTTTAAAGTAACACCCTATTTTTAAATGTCCCATTGCTGGGAAAAGGCCTCCTCTAGACAGAGGGTGTAGGGCGTAGTTCACCACGCGGCCCAAGTGTGTATTGGCGGGCTTCACATATTTCAGAAATATTTACATTAATTGATATGTAGGTTTCGTCACGATGTTTTCCTTCACCGGAGATCACATGGTAAATCAGCACTTAAAATTGCAATTAGAAAATTAACAATTTCATTGGTGCCGGCACCGGGAATCAAACTCGGAGCGCTCGGACACTGAGCTACCACCATACTTTATTTTATGACAATTTTACTTCCCGATGGTACTTCCCCGGGCGAGCACGGTCGTAGTAGTGCAGAAAAAGCTGTGAAAAGATGCTATGCCCCCTTGCATGTTATCGATATGTGTAATATCATTTTGTTAATTTTAAAAATAGAATATCATTTTGTTATCAATATGACAAGCGGAATGTTATTATGTTTATCAGAATCTTGCAAAATGGTCTGATGGTGTTGGTGAACATGTAGAGGTATTACCAAATGAGAAAAGATTAAAAGGATGAACTTACAAAAACACGATCGAAAGTAAGTTATTTAAGAATTAAAATACTTTTTATTATTATTAAGCATTAAAAATCGAATGTTTTTAAAAACATGCTAAGACATTTGTTTTTATTCTTCTTTCCCGAGCCAGCGCGGCCTTACGGCCAGAGAAGTACCGCTGCCCTTTATAAATTCGGCATAAAATAAAGTATGCAGGAATTTTCGGGATGCCGGATGGCCTTGTCTACCCTTTTCTTTTCCCACTCCTTTTCCCTTCAAATCCTTTATACCGATCCGTCCTTTCCAAGTTGGCAGAACACAGTGTATCCGACTTCAAATGCTTTTGATGTGAAAGTTCGTGAAAAACAAAGTTTTCTTTTAATTTGAATTAAAAAGAAACTGTCGTACCGATTTTCATGAAAAATATATAAGACCTTTTTATTATATATTTTCAAGTAAATAAAAATATTTAGAAATCGGTTGACAACTTGCAGATAAATCGGCAAACGATATGTATGAAAAAAACATACAGTTGAATGGAGGACTTTCTTTTTTGAAACCGATTGAAATATATTTAGGTAAAATAATAGAACTCAATCCTGTTTTATGCTCACAAAGTGGTTGCATGCAAAGACATCTAAACCAGACGCTTTTACACTTGTATCACAATTGACCATTAAGTAACATGGTAGCTAAGCATTACTCAATAAATTATAAAAAAAACTGGCCAAGAGCGAAACTCACGCGCCAAGGATTCCGTATAGGAACCCTATTTTTGTGAGGTGTTGTAATTTTTTTAATTCTCTGATTTTTTCCATAATATGTTGATTTTTTTCCAAATTTCATGAATCTACATCGGGAAGAATCAAAAAGAAGAGTATACGGAATATATGACATAAACGGCCATATATTTGTGTAGACTTAGAGGGTCACATTTTTTATCAGCTCTAATGAACTGCAGACCTCAATTTTTAGTATAAACTTTTACTTTATGCCTGTCCTAAGAAAAAAGTAATTGGCGTCTGTCAAGATCGCTTTATTTTCCATCTCCATCTTATAAGGACTTTCATTTCCTTTAGAGTTGCGGAACCCTGAAAATGGTAATTACGTTAACGAATTGCGCAGATGCTTCTGCCTCAGACGCCGGTAGCTCGTAATTGAAGAACAAATTGTAACTCCTTATCAATTATTAATAACTATTCTTGCAAATATATAAGCGGCCGCGTACTTTGAAGTTCCAATGCGTTGATAATTCGTTCCTTATGATCCCTAATAACAAGCTACCCAGCCCAACGTCCCGAAGAATGTGTAGCGCAATTACGGGGCAATATCTATAATTAATAACGTTTTTCTATAACCAAGTTCAGAGTCATTGAAATTTCATTACAAAATATGGCAGGCAAAAACAATTGCCGCCAAGGAAAGAATAAATATTATAGTTTATTAATTTCATACACTTTATAATACAAACGAATATTAATTATGTTTGTAATTATAAGTACTTTGTTTTGTTATTCCCATTACCGAAAATGTGAAATTGGATTTTTTTATCATTTATAAGACTTTACTTTTTTAAACAATGCAAAGTTATCAAAGTCAACAGCATTCCTTTCCGTTTAGTAGTCTGTAATAAGGCGCATAGTATTTGTTATGAGTAATAAAATTATTGACTTAACCTGTCTTCTATCAAATTATGTTATATTCGATCTTAGAATTAACATTGCTCGTCTTCATTGCTGGACTACCTACTACCTATAATCTCTACTTACTACTTACTTGTCAGTCATTTTTTTCTTATTCTTAAATAAAGTACAGAAAGACTATCCCCAACCTATCCAGAAACCTACTCTCTCCAAAAAAAGCACCTTAGCAGCTACTCTAAACATGTGGGTTTTCATGGTGAACTATGTCACCAGATGAACTATGCTTTCACTTGCCAAGCATTTCTTTAAAAAAAATTATTTGCTAAATATACACCTTCATTGCAGATTACTACCCCCAAGAAGCATACCAGAAGTACACCACGATGGGGTTGTCGGAGGCGGCCAAGGAAGACTCTCCTCGGACCACGCCCGAGCTGTCCCGAGCTGATCGCTCCCCAGCATCTGAACGACCTCCTCCAGGGTCAGCGGACAGCGACGAAGCAGATGAATTTACCCCCAAAAGAAAACAGCGCCGGTACAGGACAACCTTCACAAGCTTCCAGCTCGAGGAGTTGGAGAAAGCCTTCTCCAGAACCCACTACCCTGACGTGTTTACTAGGTAAGCCTTATTAATAACAATAAATAAAAAAATATAGTTAAATGTTATAAAAACAAAGATCAATATAACAATTAAAACTACTAAGTTTTTATATTATTGAAACCCACTAGTGGAATGTTCCTAATCTGATATAGAATAGAACTTTAGATTTGCTAGTCATTAAGCAAATACATTCTATGAACCGCTTCCGTAGCCTAGTAGTATGGGCCCTTGGTGTGTACACCGGAGGTCGTGCGTTTGAATCCTGCTGGGGAACAATGACTTTGTGTTGTTATTGGTTTTGGCAATGCGGGCTGATCACCCGATTGCCTAAAAAGAAGGATGATCCAAGCGTCAGAGTGGGATGTAAAAAGTCGGTCCTGCGCCTGATCTCTCTTTCTCCGGTTCGATATCCGTCCCATCGGGTTATGAGAGATTGTCACGAAAATTGGTGGAGAGATGTATATTGAAGATTTTGGATCATCAATATTCATCTCTCCACAAATTTGGTTTTCAAAATGATGTAAAAATATTTTTTCCCAAATTTTATTCATGATCCCCAGTCAGCTGGGTAAGGGCAATGGGGGCTGATCGCCTGATTGCCTAAAAATGAAGATGGCCCATTCGTCGGATGGGCGTGTAAAACTCCTGTCCATTAATACATTGGACTCTTTTCTGCAAATGACATTAACAAATAAAAGTTAATGATCTGATAACTTATACTTATATTATTATGACAATTAAAATATGTCTTTTTTTAAATTGTGGTCAAATAAATATTGTTTTTTTTTTAAATTTTAGCAAATTTTAGACATTAGACAGTTTTGCAAATATGTCCTAACTATTCTATACTAAGATATAGATCTGTGCTAGGTTCACGACAATAGTCGAATAATGAGATTGGAACCGTCGACCGCGTGATCTCAACTAAAAGCCAATTGGCGCTTCCATACAAAACACTTCTACTAATATAATTTACTTTTTGAATCGACCTGTTTTTACCTCAGAAATTTACTTTTGAACCAGCCTGTTTTGAACTCAAAAATTTACTTTCGAACCATCGTGTTTCTCTTCAAAAATTAACTTTTGAACCAGCCTGTTTTCTTCTAACCAACCTCAAAAATTTCTTTTAACCTTCAACTCTATCTTTGAGCCGCATCAAATGGTAGCATGATTGATAAAAAAATGTAGTATCATTATCAGCCGCTGCCACAACGTCACATCATTTTTGTCCATTAACAAAAATATACAATTTTCGTTATCAACGCTTGAATGAAAAACATTGACAAGAATAATTATATTAAAATCGTTATCGAGTATATCAATTAGGCAATAAATTCTTTGTGTATTTTTAGATTTTTAATCTTTAAAAACCGCGTTTCCTTCTTAAGATAAGCATCGGTCTATAGGGATTTTGTAATGAATAGGAAATCTTCCATTTGTGACACTACGCAAATGTATTATACCATCTGCAACGTACTAAGTTATATTGAGCGATTTTTTTTCCAAGTAAATTATTACACGAACATCTGACTGAGATAATTCTATGCAATCATTGTTAATGTAAGAAAGGTTCAAAGAATACAATTTTAAGTTTTTCTACAATTGCAAACAAAATTAAATGAAACTGGAATAATATGGCTTCAATTATTATAATTTAAAAATACAAGTATTTCTTAAAGTCAATCTCGACCAGGTTTTTTTTATATTTTTTATTAAGTTTACAAAGTTTTTATTAAATACTTACAGTTAATTAAAAAAAAGTGTAAAAATACTTTACATGATACATACATGATAGAATCACGAAATGACGTGACAAAACAGAAAGCTAATTTCCTTGCAATATAAGAAAAAAAATATTTCACCTTTTTTATGGAAAGGAAGACAAACGAGCAGACGGTTCACCTGATGTTAAGTGATCCCGTTGCCCATGAACACATGCAACATCCGGCGAGTTACGAGTGCGTTGTCAACTTGGGAATTTGAATAAAAAAGGTTTATTGAATAGGATGGGTTGGGATTAAGGATTTGGAGGGGATAAGAGTGGGAAAGAGAAGTCTAGATATGGCCATCCGTCATCCCCGAAAGTCATGCATACTTTATTTAATGCCGACTTTATAAAGGGCGGTGGTACTTTCCTAAGCGAGCGCGGCCATAGAAATGCAGCAAAAGCTATGAAGGGATGTTATGCTCTATCACCTCTATACAAAAGAGAAAATATTTTATTTAGTGTTAAATTTAAATAATAAATTAATATTTAAGAAACTGTTTTAACGTCAAGTGTCATCCGCTACTAGTTTAAAAATGCATTTAAATTTACGCAAAAAAAATCAACAAGATATATAAAAATTATATATAAATATAGAGGCAGAGAATTGTGTATAAACTAATAGAAAGTATATCTACACATGTCAATACTCATAAGGGTTCAATAGTCCACTAGGCACCCTTATAGTTTCGTCATGTCTGTCCGTCTGTCCATACGGGCTCGTACTTCGCCGTTTCTGCACCGCTTGTCACGAAAATTACAGTACATTGAAGATCCAAAGATTGGTTTTCAAAATTATGTTAAAATAATGTTTTTTTTTTTCACCCGTCCTTCCATACAACAAATTTTTATTTTTTAATTGCTGCATTGTGTGGGGTATCGTTGGAAAGGTCTCTTATAATTCAACAAAAACTTGGTAGAAACTAGAACATATCTTAATACAAACTTAAAATTAGATCGTCCCTTAACTTTTGAAATATTAAAAAAATTCTGAAAAAAATGTGATATAAATCTCTAAGTACTTTCAAGGAAAACTATAGCGGACTCGGTATCATACATGGATATTTTTATACAACCCGACAAACCTATGTAATTAAAGTCGTCCTAACAAAACGTATGGAGTCCACCGCAAAATGAAGTTTGTCGGTATTTTTTTTATTTTAATTTTATTTTTAAGGACAAACAATAGTGATACACTTTACAACACTTGTTTTTAGTATACCACCTTCAAAGTTTGCCACTGGCACCCAAACTGACAGTTACAAATGTAAGTGACAATATTAACAAAATGCAAAGAAATCTTATCTTATAAATATGTATTTAGAATATAACTAAAATATACATAAAGTGGCATTACACAATTTTATTTTGTGAAGCGGTCGGACGGACCATCGAATGGCTATGGAACCCTTTAATGTTTTACGACTAAGTTTATATAAATATAGTTTAAATTAATAATCATGATAAATAAACATTTATATCTAACATCAGTCTATTTCTTAATTTTTGTCATGTTTATGTTACCTACGAGGAAACAGAGAATTTATTTTTTAAATGTTTTAAAAGACTTTATTTAATTCCATTTAGTAAATCGTATTTTTTTTGTTTCAGAGAAGAGCTCGCAATGAAGATCGGATTGACTGAAGCCAGAATACAGGTACAATCGATTAAGTTATTCACCTTACGAGCAGTTCTTTTAATTATGTGCAATTTAGTTCGATTATATGCACGCGATGATTTGGTCATTGCCATAATTAGAGGTACAATACACCCGTTTCGTCGCAAAATTCGTGAAAAAACGCATTAATATTGAAAAAAGACAATTTTCCCAATTATTTTTAACCTCTCGTGGTAGTTACGTTGAGTTTTTTTGTCCTTTGACCTCGATAGTTTGGCAATTAAGTGTTTATTGTGAATTTAATTTAGTTTAGCAATTTTCATCGTTTTCTATACTTTAGCTTTATGAAGACGACAGCAGTATCATAAAGGACAATTCTCAAAGGCAGTACGAAAACGTCTCATGCATCTAAATCAAAATATATAGTAATTATGTCGATAATTTTACGACGTTACGCTCCATTGATTTGATTTTTGAATGGGGAATTTAATTTCAAGTACAAAAGTACGAAATTTGCTTTACATACATTACGTTTACACAATCGCTCATAGAGATGTAGAATACAATAGAAACTATTTTCTAGGATTATTGATTTTCCGATTCTATCAAATATTTCCGGAACCAAGTTTACTTGACGAAATAAACATTTGTAAGAGTTAATGTAATACATAGGCTGCACTGAAAGTTTTAAGAATGGAATATTTCCACTGTTCCTGTCATGTTAAAATCTTTTTAATTG
>JAOCPS010455679.1:0-11846 GCA_025505425.1 Graphium colonna
CTACAATAGTCAAATAACCCTACTCCTCGCGGCATGGTTACAAGAACGCTGACTGCATTTCCTCACTGAATGGTTATACTTAACCTTTGGGCGCGAAAAGAATCTTTTATTATTAAAAAAATATTTTCTTTAAATATGAAAATATATAAAAACATATATTATAAATTTATATATTATGTAAATATGTAACACGCCAACTAGCAACAATAAGCCTAACTACGTATTATTATAAATATAACAAACAAGAAATCGACGAAATTGTGTACGTATGGTTAAGACACAGGCTCAAATTGTCCTAAATTCTACTTATAAGGCAATATTAATTTAATTGAGTTTGAATACTACACTTTTAAATACCTCATTAATATTTTACACAACGTTAAACTGAAACATTAAATTAAATTTTCGCCCTCTTCCAGAAGGTAAGGTTAAGCAAAGCGTTATTTTCTCAACGTATATTGTTTGCCGTCTGAATAAATTTATAAAATATTATCCTAGAACACGTGGGGCTACAAGCACTGTATTAGTTTTCAACCCCTATTGCTCATCTAAATTGCATTCGCGTACTTTTGTAACCGTATTATTTAAATGGCTTTGCAAAAATTAAGAGTACGTTTTATTTTTCAGTTCTGTTCTTTTATATTTATTATTATTAATTAAAATTTCATCATTCTTTAATCACATGATCTTGCATTATACATAGGACTTTTAACTGGAAATTATGGCAAATCAAAAAGTGTAATTTCATGTATTTCAGATCCAGTTTACTTGCGCTCTTATCCTTGGCATCAACGGTATTAGAACTGGCTGTGAATTTCCTTTATGGATGCACTACGTTCTCATCATCTACATGATCTCCTTCATTGTGCTCTTTGGAAACTTCTACATGAAAGCCTATATCGCTAAGGTAAATATATACTTGTTTATTTTTATCGTTATAACCACTTTCATAACAGTAACTTCTTAGAAGCTTTTATTTCCACCTGTCCCGTGTGTGTGTAATTAAATTTTGTAAGTTAAATTAGACCATCTTTATGGTGTAGCTCAAATTTTGCAAGAATATACATATAACGTGACAATGCAATATTATGATGACTTGGAGCTGGTCTGGTGATGGCTCTTAAACGTGGCCATAGAAACTACTTTAACGCAAATTCATCAAGTTTAGGGTCGTGGCTATAGAAACTTTCTGACGCAAACTCATCAAGTTTAGTTTTTTCGTCTACACTATATTTATAAAATCCTCGTTAAAATATTTTTTATTTAAATTTATTTAAATTATATAGCTAAAGCCATAAATGGGTTTCAATTGTATGTTACACAATGAATATCCGGCAGTGAAAAATCGATCTTTAGTTATACGAAGAATGTGCCAGATATTACAGAATTCACAAATCTAATCATCTGTATCAAACCGGTTAAGAGGATATTTAAAACTGATGAGATAGGGACAGTAATTTTCTTATAAATTTTACTCCCTAACATTAATGCTTCAAAATTTAGGGTGTCTGGGATAAGGATTCTAAACGATCTAACATCTAACTACCCATAAAAGGTACACAGCTTGCTCAGTAATAACCGTTGAAAGTCCCTTGAGCAATTTCGATTCAAGCAAACCAAATGATTCAGCTACAGACGCCGCTAATGGCGTTTTAATACACCGTAAAATCGCACGTGCACGTGAAAATTCTATAGATAGCAATCACGTTGCTGAGCGTAATGAGCAAAGCCCGGCTGTGCATAAGTATCTGTTACGTCCGAAGTTATGCAAGTGCAAGTTCCGAGTGAAAGTGGCCGATGTAACCGCCTTGTAACAAGTGACGTTACGACAACACCGTTTTTACTTTCATGCACAATGCCCGCTCTTATATGGTACACAAAGATGGGGATTTCGTTACCAGCGCACACTTTCGAAATTTGACCGCGTTCGTGACGACAGCTCAATAATAAACCCTTCACGGGCTTACCAAACTTGTTGTCCTAAGTTTTACAAACACGTAAGGATTGAAGATTTATCGAGAAATTCTTACAATACACCGATCATCTCCGAAGATGTTGAATTGACTTTCTTTTTATTTGTATTATAACATATATTCATATCAAAAGCTTTCATATACATCTATGTTTATCATAACTTATATCGCCTGGTAATCTCATAGCAAAATAATAGGAAAAAATGTTACGCCATTTGAATTCAGAAGAATAATAAAAGGAGAATTTTTAATATTTTTTTAATAAAAGTATATATAATACTTGAATGTGATTAGCCTTCTATTTGAAGAAGTTGATGTACTTAATTTATCTCATTGAAAATTCTTAGTACCCAACCTATTATATAGTATATTACTTAAATAATGAAATGTATACCACACTAATAACATATCGTATTATGTTTTTATTTATCAAATGATAAAAACTTTAATGTTACCGCTGGGAAATAAAAAATATAATAGCTTGTTTAGCAACTACAGGAGTTTGTTGGTTTTTTTCATATAGCATGTTTGCTTTCCACGACAACAACCGCAAAGTTCCGAGAGTAAGCTTCTCATTTTAACTGAGTTTTCCCAGCAGAGATAAAAGATCTAATCTTTTTATAGGTAGCAGTTTGTGTTGAACTAAAAATGCTACAATTTATTTAATTTTTTTCCTATTTTCTTTTATAGGGAAGCAAATGCATGGAAGTAAGATACGGGCAGTGCTTGGATGACGAAGAAACGATCCAACGTAAAAAACTGAAGTTTAATTAGGGTATAATACTTAAGATACTTTTGTAATAATCTAATTTATTTAAACCATTAGAATATAAGAACAAAACTATGGCAAAGACACTTCATGTAACACTATTGAATACGAATAAATAAACTATTTTCACTACATCCTTGCATTTATTTACCTTTTTTAAGCCTAGTTCTAAAAAAAGCAGTGTGAGATGGTAAAAAAGCGCTATATTTTAAAGATGATAATGTGATGAAGATCTAGAAGGTCTTACCTATGACGAATTTAAAGAATTAAAAATCTAAGTTTGAAATCGTTAATTTTTCTATATAGCATTATTTTCTTTAAATGATTTAGCGTTATATTAACAAAAGTAATCCAACTGAAATGGTAGAACTATATGCTTTTATAAGATAAAACTGAAACAATGATAGTATTTTAACGAACTCAGAGCAATGAAGTTAGAAATTCTGAGGACTTTAGTAAAATTTGATTAAGGAAATGTTAGAAAGTTATATCTACTTTGCAAACTCAGTTAAGGTCTTTGCGACATTGATTTTGTTCCAACATTTTAAAAGAGTTTTCTCTTGTTGTTATTTTCAAGTCATCATAAGATATTGGTAAAATCACCTCTGTATTTATATGTTGCAACTATTTTAGATTGAAAAATATCTTGATATCAGTGATTATTCAAAGAGGAAACATTATTCATTCACTTAACTTCAGTTGTTAAGCTGCAGGTGCCTAGCGAATAAATGAATAACGAAACAAAATTATTATGAAGCTTATATTTATAGGATATTAAGTTGCGTAGTCCATGTAGATGTATGAATGTGGAAATAACGTTTTCAAAGCATGATAATCAAATAAATAAATCAAATAAAATAAATATAAGTATTGTTCGTTTAATTTTTTTGTAGAACTACTATCGCCCATGGTCATCGACATCGTTAAATAATTTGCAAATGCGTTTTAAATAATTAAAAATACGCAGCTAATAAATGTATGTCAATGTCAAGGTTTTAGTAACAGATTAATAACAGATTGTTTAAATGAAAAAAAATATAATATTGTATAGTCTATATTATATACCACGACATATGTTTCTTTTTTCTTATGTTACGTATTACACTTGTTGGCATTGGGCACGCGCCATGTACGCCACCTTTTGCGCCTTTTGCACAACTTCAGGGCAACGTTTGCGGCGGATCATTTTGCAGTCCTGAAAAAAGCCTTCGTTTCTGGGAAATCCGTTGCTGCCGTCGCTGAATGTTACCAAACCTACAATAAAAATACAATAAGTATGATTAGGACAACAATTTTATACTTCTACAATCTTTCTACGTATATCCAACGTCCTTTATAATCTATCTAAATAAGATTTATTTCTATATTATCTTTTTTTTATTTTGAAGCTGAAATATATTGATGATTTATAATTTCACTGAGACAAAAAGAGGTTTTGATTGGTAGAAATTGAATCAAAACATACATTGGGCATTCTGATTTGATTTTTGAAAATCGCTATATCGAGGCTAGCGATAGCTTGCTAATAAAATTCTCGTAAAACAGTAGCCTCAGGGCAAAATGGAAATATCTTTTTGTATTTATTTTATAAACGAAATAACATTTTTATTATTTATCAATATATTGGTTCCACAAGGTAAAAATATTCTTTTTCAAAGATTCTAAGAATTGGCGTTAAAGGCCATAAATTTTGTGTTTTATGAGAAATTTTTACAACTTTCGTGAGCACTTAGACGCTATATGCTGATGAAATAATATTTGAAATAGTGTCTTATTCCGTGTAGTATTTAGACTTTTATTATACATAAACTGTTTTCCTCCTACCACAAATTGTCTCCACATTGTTAAGATATTATAATTTAAATAAATAAATAAAATAAATGAACTCACCTTATATAATTACAATTTAAAAAAAAAAAAACAAAAAAAAAACCGAATTGGAAGAGCCATTTTCCAGTTTAAGCAGTACTAAGAAAATCATTTTTTTATATATAAGAGAAGATATGTTGTATATAAGCAAAAGTAATTACCCAATCCCCAAACACGGCCACCTCGAAATTCCCCTTCGAACTTCATACCATCAGCCCTCCAGAATACTCCATGACCATGAAACCACCCCTGCATAAACTCCCCTTCATATCTGAGAAACATATTTTTTTTAAATATAGCTTCTGTAGATTTGTCTGAGTAAAATAATGTTCTGATCGAATGCTGGCCAAGGCGGTAATTAGCCTGTGTTTTAGAGCAATGCAGGAGATCAGCCAGCATTGCTCTAACCGAACTGAAAAAACACAAATGAAACATTTTTATTCAAATTTGAAGTGATAACGCTCATTTATCGATTGTCAAAAAAAACTATCACCGGTTCGAAAAGTAATGCCACTGAATTAAGGAGAACTGGCGTAAGAAACTCAACGAGACCATATTTTTTTATTAAATGTAGGTATATACATTTTTTTAAAAATAACGATATATATTTATTCGTCTGTACTATACATTTCGTATCATAGCTTAGAGAAATCAATTATATACTACGGGCTAGAATGTTAAGGTCTTACATTTACAGGGGGCACTGCCGGTCTAGAGTTTCCCTTTTTTATGGAAAGGACGACAAACGTGCAGACGGTTCACCTGATGGTAAGCGAACCCGTCGCTCAATCTCTCCTGATGTTGCGTTTGTCTATGCAAACGGAGACTTGCGAGTGCCTTGTCAACCTGGGAAATCGGATGAAATAGGTTTATTATGTAGGATGTGATCGGGATGAAGGATTCGGAGAGAATAGGAATAGGAAAAGAAAAATGTAGACATGACCATCCGGAATCCCCAAAAATCATGCATACTTTATTTTATTCCAACTTTATAAAGAGCGGTGGTACTTCCCCGGACGAGCACGGCCTTAAAAGTGCAGCAAAAGCTGTGAAAAGTTGTTATGTATAATATAATATAATATAATATAATAAAATGTAATATATTATACAAAAGCTGTGAAAAGTTGTTAGGCCGCAAAAGGAGAGGCTTAGAAGGATAGGCTGCAGGGCCTGGACCAAGTTCCGTGGGGGCGCCGGTACAAGGTTGTGAGCCAAAAGCTCTGACAGTGGGCTCCCAGCGAGAGAGGAGTGGGTGTCACCGAGGCTGGCAGCGCTGGGCCACGAAGTACTTGCCGCGCCAAGCGAGGAAATGCCACCCGTGTCCGGGGCTGAACTGGAGACAGCAGTTCTAAAGATTTGGCGGAAGAACCGTGCCGCGGGCCCGGACGGCATCCCTGGGTGTGTCCTCGCCTACGTCATGCCGGTCCTGAAGGAGCAGACGCTGTCCATGCTGACGAAATGTTTCGCGTCCGGCAGAGTCGGGAAGACGGGCAAGCTCGTGTTCCTCAGGAATCACAGGCGCCCGGCGAACTCGCCGTCAGCCTTACGCCCCATCGTGTTGCGATGAGCGACGAGGCGTGCAAGCTTTTCGAGCGTGTGCTTGCTGCGCGCCTAGTCAAGCACATGGAGATGGTAGGGCCGGAGCTGAGTAACGGCCAGTTCGGCTTCTGTCGCGGACGGTCGACGCCATCTTCCGTATCAGGAACAGCGTTAAGGAGGTTGTCGGTCAGAGGGGAGTGTTGTTGGCGATATCACTGGATGTCGCAAACGCCTCCAATACAATCCCCTGGACAATAATAGCAGAGGCACTTAGGTACCAACAGGTTTTTAGCTTTTATTTGTTATATTATCAATATATAGGATAACTTAAATAACTTAGTTATTAAAATGGAGCCACTCGATGTTGAGTCGGACCGAGTGGCTTTCACTCCACGAAAATCTTTGGCGCGTACAACCCCCTCATGATGTAGATTAGGGAGGCGATGTGCGGACGGGAACAGGTGTTGCTGAGAAGCGGCCGCCGACTTTGCCGGAGGAGCCGGAGACAATATCCCAGAGTCTGAGGTTCAAGGGAAGGAGGAGCCGTCCGGTAACGCTGGCAGTGCCAATACCGGCAGGTAGGGGCATATCCCCTGTAGCGGGCATTCTTAGTGCCTCAGCTGGACATCGTCGTTGTCATCGGTTGTACAACCGGTGACAGAAGGAAAATTGAGCCTGGTCAAGAGCTTCACACTGGTGCTCATGGATCGGGGTAGCGACAACCTACAGCTGATATTGAAGATCGTCACAGGTTTTTTCTCGCGTATGAATAGGTAGGACTCGATTGCAGTGGCATCCCACATCCAGGAGACGCTAGCGGTGGTTGCTGCCTTTAACATCAGGCTAAGTGATATGGAGCTGGACCTCGCAGAACAGAAGCTCAAGGTGGTAAAGCCGGAAATGTGGCTCTGAAGAAATGTCACTAGGAGATAAGCAGTGCGCCTGTGCCTGGCTCCCGCACCCGTGACGTATGCGTCGGCTTTGAGATTGGCCAAGAAGGGAGAGGTGGTATCCATCCCCACCCAAAGGACCAGATCCAGGTCGATGTCATCAAGACGGCAGAGGAGACGAAGGCAGTCTTCAAAAAGGCCATCAAGAGAAAATTGAGGTGTAAGTAGACCGCCTTCGTAAGGCGGGAACTGCTGGGGTCATCATTCAGACGTCCACGAAAGAAGCCGCCGAAAAACTGAAGAGCGGCACCCCGTCCAGTCTACGAGTCGCTGTGCTGTAAGATAAGGGGCTTCCAGGAGACCAATGTGTTCCTAAAATGCACTCCGGAGCTACGAAAAGTGCTCATTGAGAGGGGCCGCCTGTACATCAGCTGGCAGGCGGTCGAAGCCTGCGACCATATTGGGATCATGTGCTGCCAGAAGTGCCATCTATTTGCCACCCAGAGCGCCTTTGCAAGGCGAAAGAGGACACCTGCGGCAAGTGCGGCGAGAGCGGCTGAAGAAGGGACGCATGCCCGTCCACTACGATCAAATGTCCTTTGACACGCTTACCACCATGGCACATGACTGGTCCACGCGAATCCATGCTGAGCAGAGAACTCTGACCCTCTCTCAGTGTGGATAGCAGTGAGGGCACCGAACTAAAAGAGGGCCAAATCAACCTGACAGGATCCGAGATTGCCACAAAGGAATTCCCATTACTAGTTAAGAAGCACAAACTCGATGCTGTGCTCCTCCAAGAAGTGTATGGTGGAGCAATCTCGGACCTGCCGGTTATTACCATGATAGGATGCCCAAAATTAGCAATCTAGGTGGCAAACGGAAGGAACGTCACTGTCTCTTTGACGCAGCACTCGACCTCCTGTGTAGCGGCCGCGCTTCGGTATATGGAGCGGAATATTGTTGTGGTCTCAGTATACTTCCAATATGCGGAGGATGTCAAGCCACACGTGTCCCAGCTCGACCGCATACTGAACGCAATGGAAGAGAAAAGAGTGATGGTCGGAGGAGACGTTAACGTCCACTTCCCAATGTGGCACAAAGTCACTAAAGGCATTTAGGCAGGAGTCACGAAGCGGAGCGACGTGGAGGAACAGTCGAAGATCTGATCTCCTCAAAAAGTCTAACAGTCTGGAATGCGGAGAGCTGGCCTTTCGCCTTCTATGAGCCGAATGGTAATTCCAATATCGACGTCATCCTCACGACGAGAAACCTCACCATTCTGGGCTGGACAGTGCACATTGACGCTTCCAGCAGCGACCATTGCCTGCTCACGTACTCGATCCCTCTGGCCCGACGACCACATTCTACACAAGAATCAGATGTCGTAACTTGTTTCAGAGACAGGGGTATCTGCTGGGACGGCTTCCGATCGGCGGTCAGTGCAAGAATGGGACGGCTAAACATGAAACAACCAGCATCTGACCTTGCGTCTGACATGACAGATATGATAGTACACACGGCACATGAAAGGTTAGGCACAAAAGATAGGAAGCATGGCGCTGGCTATGAATCGTGGAACGAGAAGCTAGATGCTGCAAGAAAGAGTGCGAATAGGTTTAAGTCTGCTTGGAAAAAAGTAAAAGAAATGGCGGACTGAGAGAGAAGATAGCGGCGGACTTGTTTCACGCTGCCCATTGCGATTATAGAAACATGATGGTGGAGGTGCAGCGCGCCCATTTCCAACGTGTGGCTGACACTGGCAACACTAACCCACGGGGTCAGGCCTACAGGGTTGCCAGCGGCAAAATACGACATCCTGCCAACGTCATATGCAGCGTAAAGTACGCCGCAAGCCATGCAGGTAATATGGAGGAGGCGGCTGAATCGCTTCTGAGGGCAATTTGTCCAGACGAAGATCCGTCTCTTTAGTGTTGCCAGTGTCGGCCCTGAAAGGGGAGAATGATTTTTTTTATAGAGAAGGGGGCAAACGAGCAAGCGGCTCACCCGATGGTAAGTGATCACCACCGCTCATTGACTCCCGCAACACCAGAGAGGTTACACAGCTTTCCGGCCTTTAAGGTAGGAATATACTCTTTTTTGAAGGTCCCTAAGTCGGTTCCATAGGTCGGTTCGGAAATACGCTGGCGGTAATTGGTTCCGCAGGGGTGTTGTCCGCGGCAGAAAATGACGACGAAAACGCACCGTGGTGGACTGCCAACCATTAAGATGGTATTTATGGTATTTGCTGGATTGTTGCGTTGTACGATGAGCGAATTGTAGAGCTTGTATTAATCCGAACAATTCCTCTGAACATTCCCCGTGGTAAATGCGGTATACCATGCTTAGAGAATCTAAATCTCTCTGCGGAGCAAAAGAGTCGAGCCGATCGGAAAGAGCCGAATTGTCGACGATTCGAATAGCTCGACGTTGGATGCGGTCAAATGGAAGGAGCTGTTAAAGGGGTGCCCTAGGCCAGAGGTGAGAGCAGTATTCCATTTGCCGCCGTACCTGCGATTTGTATAACTATAGGCGGTCTGACGGCTGGAAATACTGCCTCGCTCTGCTGAGGACGCCAAGCTTTTTAGAAGCCAATTTTGCTTTACCTTCCAAGTGACCGCGGAACTGAACGTCGCTCGATATATAGACGCCAAGAATTTCGATCTACGCTATGGCGACCAGGAGAGTGTTTTGGAAAAGAGGAGATACGACAAAGGGTTTCTTTTTAGCGGTGAACGCGCAAACTTGAGTCTTCTGTGGGTTGAACTGAACTAAATTTAGTCGACCCCAATTCGAGATTTTGACAAGCAAAGTCTCGATTTCAGACCCAAGTTTGTTCCACTCCACTTGTGAAGCCGGTCCTGAGAAATATTTGCCCATATATACAAGGTGTCGACTGTACTGTCATCTGCATAGCAATAAATGTTACTAATGCGCAGCAAAATGATAAAAAGGGACATAGTATTGCAAAAAAAGAATTTGAAAGGAGTCAAAAAGGTGAGCTCGGAGCCTATAGGCTAGACCAAATGTACCCTCCCAAGATGCGGCCCATATAATCGAAAGATTTGAGGTTCCATGAGAGGTGGTGGAATTGTCCCTATTCTCTTTCAATATAGACATGGCAACAGTTGGCAAGGAGAGAAGTGCTTTGGGTAACACTAAGTTACCTCCCCGCCAGTTAGATCTTAAGACCTCCGGTTTGTAAAGCAAGGCACTGTACCACTGGGCCATATACGGAAATACTAAGGTAGTCGAACGTCAAACACGTATTTTAGTACCTGGAAATTAGATTAAATTCCCTACATCGCAGATATTATATCTACGCTTTAAAAACTCTTTGATAAAAGCTTCCTTTAAAATATCTACGGATATAAGCTCTCTGGCTCAAAGCAACATACAACGTTGGCATTCAAGTAAAATATTTTTCATTTTCAATAAACTTAAAGTTATTTTGCACTAGTATATAATAATATATTAGGTAGAGGTGTGTTACATTACATTATGTGAAGGCAATACAAGAATATTCAGATTTGGGTAAATATTTGAAAAGTTGAGTTTTGACAAATAATAAATAAGATTTCTCCTTCTTCCAAATGAGGTCAAACGGTTTGGCATAATCACTCATTGATCCCATGACCTATCCGAAAACTAACAATACAGAAGAAACCTAATAAGTGTCTGTGTAATTTTGTCTACTGAGACGTTATTTTTAAAACTTTTAATGAGGAATCCGTAACAAAAGTCTTTCAAGCGTAATAAAATTATCTTTAACAGAACCTAAAATTCTTCAAATCGGTGTTTAATTGAAAAATATTATATGATCAGCTAATATTCCTTATATTTTCATTTATATATTTTTGTTTTTACTTGTCTCAAACATATTATAATGAATTTTTATCATGTTAATATATTCCAATAAAATTAAAAAAGTCTTCAATTTGCCTCCATAGAGTAGTGGTGTGTGCTTTGTATGCTTTACACACTTAAGGTCGCAGGTCTAAACTCGTGGGAGGTTAGATCAGATTTATTTTCCGATTATCGAAAAAGAAAAATTATTTATATTGTGTCTCCCAGTCTAATGTACCTAATCTCTGTTCGAGATTTTATCTCTTGCTATGTAAACGCTTGTTTACTATGTAGTCGGTTGATTTGATGAAGCCTAGTTCTCGCGATCGAAATTTGGTTTAATAGACATTAAGGAAGCCGCTTCAAATGCGTTTTGTATGTAGTAGCTTGGTTGCATGAACATTTGTTTACTTATTTTATGTAACTTTATATTTCAAAAAATAAACTTGTCGGCAAAAAGTAGCAGTGCTGATTTGTGAATTTCACCTTATATACTGATCATATCAACATGAGATAAACTCCAAATAAACTCAAAGCATACTTAGCTCCGTCCGGAAACGCCATCACTCCTAAGCCGGAACACATGCCAGCAGACAATGCACCATCATATCGCGTACCATCTGGCAAAAGAAGATGGCCCATTCCATGCTTTTGACCCTTGGAGTTCCACTCACCCACGTAACGGGTGCCATCCTCATATTTATAGGCACCAGCCTTAACCACTCCCGGATCTACAACTGATAGGAAGAGGAGGATTATTTTACATTACAAAAATGAATATTCAACAATCAAGAACTTTTTATATCATGTTTTATTAAGATGACCGGTTGATGCAGTTGCTAAAATGTTAGCTGCGGCATCGCACGTCAAGGGTTAAATAATAAATAAATAATAAAAACTTTATTTAAACTAAAATATTGTACAGAACTTATCTTACATTATTGAATGCTTATACTATTA
>JAOCPS010455900.1:0-11845 GCA_025505425.1 Graphium colonna
TTTTTATGGAGAAAGATGCAAAGGAGCAAGCGGCTCACCTGATGGTAAGTGATCTCCGCCGCCCATAGACCGCCGCAACATCAGAGGAGTTTGCCGTCCCTAGAATTTGTCCCTTTGAGTGCCAGGATGGTTTAGATAAATTGCTAAGATACCTTATATAATGGGAAAAACACATTTATTTATGTACATATGTATGTATATTCGGCGACAACTTTCGAACCAGTGCTCCAATCAAAATGAAATTTGAAATTTACGTAGATAACATGAGTACAATATTCATGATAGGAATCAAAATCGTTTCGATAATTTATGACTCAATAATTTAAGTTGGGTACCACCCCACCTGATCTAACCAGGTGGTAGAGGATAACATCTTTTCACAGCTTTTGCTTCAGCATTTCTACGGCCGCGCTTGCCCGGGAAAGTACCACCGCCCTTTTTTTTTAAAATCGGCAAAAAATAAATTATGCATGACTTTTGGGGCCTTTCCACTCCCCCCCCCCCCCCCAAATTCTTAATCTCGATCATACCTAAATAAGCCATTGTATCTCCCAGGTTGACAACGGAATCGTGGCTCTCCGGATGTTGCGTGTGAGGCGAACCGTCTGCTTGTTTGCCTTGCTTTCCATAAAAAAAATCGCAAGGTGGTAGTTCGCGGCGGACTACTACGTTATAAATAAATCAATATATACAATATTAAAAAATCACATTTTTTATCCTGCAGTTTAGAATTTGTGATATGGGCACCCTACTCAAGCAATCTTACTAGGAGGTTGGCGATTACACAAATTAAGGCTGGGATTACAACGCGTTTGAATAATTCATATGTTTTGTGGGGATTTTTTATTACCCAAAGATGTTGGGGAAATATCAGTTTGAATCCATGACGATAGTACAACTTTATTTTGACAGAAAATTAAAAAAACCGACTTCAAACGCCTGCAAAGTATACTTTCGATACATATCTTTCGCGTTATTTTGATTTTAGAAACAAACTACTAATCCGATTTCGATTCCGAGATCGAAAAATAGTAGAACCATTGTGGAAGTGCACTCTATTAGATAATAAAATATATTTTCAAATCAGTTCATAAGTTGTGGAGATATATGCGAACATTCCTAAAATTTGTTATTTTTATTTAAAAAACAGACTAATAAATCGATTTTTAACACGCTTTTATTAGCTTCGTCTGTATGTTTGTATGCTTGTTTGTAACCGACTGATTTGAACACTTTTTGACCCACTTTCCGCGGACAGATTTTATTCAAACTTTGCAGTCTTTTCAGGGGCCGATAACAGTACAATAATTTGATAAGCATATCCCATTATCCTGACTAGGATCGGCAGGACTTGTAATTTTTTACTTTTTAGTTCGATTTCTCATTACAGCGTGTTTTTATAGTTTTGAACTATATTTTATTTGTTTTAATTTATGGTACTATTTACGAAGAATGCTCAATCATGTAAAAGAACATTATTACCAGTTTCTAAAAAGAATTGTCTAAATTGGTTCATAAATAACGGATATACGCGCGAAAATACAATAACTAAATTTTTTTATTTCGATTTAAAACAAAAACTAGTGTACCGATTTTCCTGAAAATTTTAAGGGACCATTCCGGAAGTTTTACAAAATAACCCTATAAGATAAAAAACATGTCAATAAATGGCGGAGATATACGCGAACGTACATAAAAAAATATATATACATTCGATTTGAGAACCTCCTTTTCAAGTCGGTTAAAAACATATAGCATACTCTCTTTACTTTGATAATGTTTTATTGACGCTGGCGATAGCTTATCAACGAGATAAATAATCTCTGTTCAAATGAATGCAACGAAATTGTGTACAACACGATTTGCAAGTGGTCTAGAGGATGCGAGGACCGAAAATATTTTTAAATTAATAAAAAAATATAGTTTTCAAGTTTGACATGTGCATGTTCAAAATAAGTTCTCCATTTTCTGGACAGTTGCTAAGCCATTAACTCCAACATCGTACGTCGTGTGTTCGATTCCCACCCGGAGCTTCACACACGCTTTCACAGCTTTTGCTGCACTTGTACGGTCGTGCCCACCCGGATAACAACACAAAGTCGCCATAAAATAAGTATGTTTGACTTTATGGGTAGCCGGAAGACCATCCCTCCCTTTTCTTTTCCAACTTCTGTTCCTTCCTAATCCTTAATTCCCAACCCGCCTGATATACTAAACCTGTTTTATCAGATTTCCTGGGAGAACAAAGCACACAAAACTCTCCGGAAGTTTTGTGTGTCCATGGGCAACGGTGATCATTTAACACCAGGTGAACCGTCTGCTCGTTGGTCAGCCTTTTCATAAAAAAAGTTTTATCTTACAATAAGGTAAATTGTATAAGTTTGATCTTACAATGCGGGCAGCGTCTTTTATATAAAACGAATAAATCTTTTTTTTTTAGTAGCTTGGGTGTATTATCTATATTAATTAGAATTTTGAGCACTTATTTTTACTCCGCCGGTGTAACCTCTTTAGTAAAGCCGTTTATGCACAGCAATGGCTGTTTGAGAGACCTTGCCTAACACGTACGGTTTGTCAGATCAGGATTTCAAAAAATTGAGGGGATTGCATACAAAAAAAACCGGTCCCACTACACGGAAGGGACGGACGTGTGCGTCTTGTAGAACATTTTGTACGGAAGCAGTGCATTCGGTCGGGAACGCGTTCGGATAAACCGACTTGGATTGCGTGCTAACGTTGAAAGTATCCGAAACCCGGATAAATATTATCCGCTTATCTGCGATCGTTATCACTCAGACATCAAACTATAGAATATGCAATAGTAAATGAATCTGCACGTTTATTGTTTAGTCGAATTCTGTAGAAAATATCGTTTTGATAGTCACCGGCGTAAAGTCTACTAAAATAAATATTTTGTCAGTCTGTATATCCTTTAAGAAAGGTTTAAATGCTTCAATCGAGTTAAGTATTCGGAGGTTTTATATTCTTCTACATCTCTATTTTGAACCAACTTTCAAAATATTTTTTATTCGAAAGTACAGAGTAAACTACTCCATGTAACGTTACTCGATTTAATGACAAACTCCCTAAAGCGTCGACATCACTCGGCTTTGATTGGTTCAGCTTGCATTCCATACAATGATACACTCTTTCCATTTAACGACTTATATAACTCCATAAAATGTATAGTCTCTTTAGTGTCGTTATATAGAGTTTACGCTTTCTATACAGAATGAGTGGTGAGTCCCCAATGATATCATCTTATTATCTTACGGCATATTGCTATGGGGCAGTGCAGCAGATATTAAAACAATTTCGTTACTACAAAAAGCAGCTGTTCGAACAATATACATCGGAGCTCGGGACACTGCGACAACTATTTAAGGAGATTAATATACTTACGGTTGCATCCCAGTCTATATATTGTAGCATTTAATTTGTTAGGCAAAACATTGATTGTTTCGTAAAAAAAAGTGACACAGTGTAAATACGAGAAATAAGGACAAACTATTACACCAAGCTTTCGTCTTCAAAAGGTTAGCAAATCATTCATGAGTCAGTGTACGCATCTATAAAAGAATTCCACAAAGAATATTCAACTTATCTTTTGAGAAATTTAAATGTAAAATTAAAAATACTCTTTTAAGTAAAGCTTATTATAGCATTGCTGAATACTTTGATGACACAACTGTGTGGTAGTAGTATAGTACTGATGTTACTCGCGTAGGTTTAAGAGCAATTCATTGTATGCACAAAATTGTAACCCAACATCATTTTAAAAGGGCAACTGCTTAGTTTCTCGCCAGCTCTTGTCAGTATCTCCCAGCTTATAATGAACGAATTTCTATGTAAAACTTGACCTTTCATAAGAGCGATTTCATAATAAACAAAATTTTGATTTTGATTTCGATTCAGGTAACATTTGGTTGGGTTAGGAGCCGACCCCAAGTAGTTTGGTAATAAGGCAAGAAGGAAGAAGAATATCAATAGAGATAAACATTAAAGAACATCTCGACTTTAAATGTGAGCGTGAAAGTTCAATAAATTACTTTTAATTTTACCTTCTCTTAGAGATAAAACTTTACTTCTTTCTTAAAGTTGATCTTACTGTTATGGACTTTATGACCCAACAGAAATTTCAGGTTCATCGTTACGGCTCTTTCAACAAGTATTTTACGTTGAATGTACGTGGCTTGTTGAAGAAAACCAGGTTTTATTGTTAACATGATGGAGTTTTTATCACGCGATCGAATACTTTGTGTGGCATATGAAAAGGATAGTACTTGTTAAAATTGTTTTATACCGTCAAATAATAACCAATAACCACAGACATTATAGAATGGATTACATTGCATTTATTTCCTTATAGTATTATGTAGTACAGTATAATAAAATATGTGTTAACAATTTGAGCTAGGTACCATAATTTACTATAGTTAATGAAATTCGTTGGTTATTTTGTGTTGCAATTATTTTGTGAACTACCAGCGTGGTCAATGGCTCTTTGTTTTAAAAACAAGAGATCGTGGATTCGATTAAGAAGGGGAGCCAGTAACAGTTTCGTTGCTTTCAATTTGAGATGTAATAGGGGCTATTGACTTGATTACCAGAAAAGTAAGATACTCAATGTTAATGCTTAAGATGGGAATGTAAAGAGACGGTCATGTGCCTGGTCTTTCTGCATTTATCTTCATACCCATGCAATACAGGTGCGGTATCTACCTTTATGCACACTATTCCACAATAATGACAACGGCGTTTTTGGTTCAGATATAGTTCATTTACTTAAATAAAATGATTACATATCTTCACTTTTAATTAAAATATTATGTGATAAATATTTTAGATAAAAATATAAAAAACCTTTTGAAATTACAATGAATTCCATTAACAGTAATTTAAATTAGTCGTGTTTGAATGAAACATGCCATGACTCCTTAACTATGTCGTTGTGAAATTGCCCCTCACTCAATGTAGAGACACAAAAACCATAAACAAGAAAATAACTATGTTGGGTTTGGTATTAAACTCAAGTGCCGTTTGCCGCTGCTCTAGTTGCATTACTTCCGTCAGTCTTTTGGCAACCAATAACAGATTGAGGACCGATTGTGAAATTAAACCATCTGAACCACCGAACTTATACACAAAAGCTCTTTAAAATAGAATTATCCCTTTAACACACATACAGGATATACCATTGATTTGATGCTGGAGACTTTGCGGTCGTTACTTTTTTGAATGGGTCGACCATTCAAAAAATTCAAACTATAAAAAAATTATGAAGCAGGATGACAATGTTCGTGTTTGGGAGATGCGTCATTAACAGAGTCAAACTCTAATAAAAAGCTCTTAAGAAGACCTAAAAACAGACACTTCTATTTAATTTATATTTACGGATTCAAAGAGGAAAGCAGACAAAAAAAATTGAAAAGATATAAAAGTGGGAAAAAAATATGATAGGCATGGCCATTCGGCAATCTTACAAACGGAGACCTCGTTTGTATTTGATTTGATTCTGATTACCTTTTGTCAAAAACAGACGATTTCGATCGCAGGGTAATTCCACTGATCATGGTTAAATTACTGAAAAGTTACAAACCTTGAAAAATAGGTAAATAAATGGAACTAGCATTTGAGCAACGGCTTGGCCCATATATTTTGATGTTAAAATGTTTTTTTTTAAGGAAAACGGGGCAAACGAGCAAGCGGGTTACTTGATAGTAAGCGATCTCCGCCGCCCGTGGAATTCCGCAACACCAGATGAGTAACAAGAGCGTTACCAGCCTTTTAGGTTAGAGTAAGCTCCTTCAAATGTAAATATGTAAGTACAAATATAAAAATTATGAATTTTATTTGTATTTTTTTCTCTTTTATATACAACATGCGATCTATGGTTAATAAATGTCCGCCATTAAATGTTTCGCGTGAAATTTTAATTAAAAAAAACTTTTCAGTTTTATTTCAGTAAGACTCATTATACAAATGACATGTGTTTATACTTAAATTTTGCATTATGAGTCTTAACACTCCTTCTCCAGTATTTAGGTCTGTTCTAATGAGGGAAATATTTTTTAGGTTTGACAGCAGATGACATTAGGAAAATGTAAGTAACAATACTTTATCACAGAAAATCACATAAGCGACTTAGAACGCCGTAAACAGTGTACTTTCGAGTTGATGTTTTTTCCGTTATGTTAATTTATCGATAATAACCTCTGAAACGATTTTACTGAAAATTCTGTGAGATCATTTTCAAATATACTGGGTCGAATAAAAGGTTTTTTTTAATTCCACTCATAAATGGCAGGAATATGCAAAAATATATCTAAAAAAATAGTAACATCATAATTGAAAACCCCCTCTTTTTTGAAGTATCTGAAAGGATATACTTTTTCGATGGTCCCATGAAATTTTCTGAGGAATCGGTTCAGTGTTTTGTTTTTAAAATCAAAAGTAACGGAAATTATATGTCATGAACACTTCTCAGACGTTTGAAGTAGGGTTTTTATAATTATATATAAACATATTAAATTAATGTTAAGATTAAGGGAATAATAGTCCTGTTTTATTTCTGAACTCCTAACACACAACTAATGTAATAAAAACTAGCCTCGTTTTTACAAAATTTAAAAAAGAAAACAGTTTTAAATTGACTTGCGACCACTTTGATCGAGTATCAGCTTGGTAATTAAAACGAACCGGAAGCTCCGAGCAGCAATCAAGTCCGAGCAAAAACTAATAAGCAATTTCCCTGCACAGCATTACTAGTGCTTCCCGTCGGAAAATTGTTCATCAAAACGGTTATTTTCGCTGATGTATATTTTCCCCCTTATGTAGTATGCTTATACATCAATACAAGCGGACCTGACAGACGTCCTGTACACACGTCCTTAATTCGAAAATTTCAACCTTTTTTTTGATAAGCTGTAATAATCTAGACCTTGAGTTACTCTCAAGGCGCCTAAAGACGTTTCACCTCAAAAATTAAATAATAATAAAACAGTCCCTGTGGACCAAATTGTAAATCTAAACCATTCTCAAATCCCCTTGAACACACAATTTTTTTAATAAAACAGTCCAGCGATTTAGGAGAAGTTCAGTAACATGCTGGCAATTCTCAAAGTAAATTACAAGTGTATGTCAATATTTGTTTATATAAAAAAGAAACGTAGGAAACCTTAAACTCTTTTACGTGAAATAGTGGATGGTGCAGAGACCGTACCGTATTTTCTGATACAAATTGTATGACTCCCAAGTGTATTACTTATTTCAACATGCACCGTCGCAATCACAGAGAATGTAGACTTTTTTATTTGCCCTGTTATTGTTTTTGAACAGAAATGTATTTGATCGTTGAAAAATAAATACTATTGATTATTTACTGTTTTCTAACGGCATGGCACGGTACGTAAACCACGTTAACCACAAAACCCTGGATGGGATCCAAATTAATGAAGAATTTTAGAATTGTTTATTTATTTACTTCATCAACATATTCATTAAAACATGAATTGTACTTACTACAAGATTTCTTGAAATAAATGGTATATTTATTCAATAACAATGGACCTTTTGGTAGACATTGCCATTTGATCTTTCCAGCTCATTGTCATGTCTTATAAACTTATAAAGTATAAATAAATTATGGTCATTTTTACTTGACTTTTAATGGTAAATTGAATCAAAAAATAAATGATTGATATATGACTGACGGACAGGGTAAACTTTCTGTCCTGACTTTGGTGATCGATAACAGCGTCGCTATCGTGTCCCACCCGAACAAATTTCATTAAAATCGGCGCAGCCACTTAGGATTTCTGTGACTTAAAACATACAGGAGTATTAAAGATAACGACATTATACATATAAGGATAACGACAGGACTGGAAAACATTTTTATGTAGCATAAACGTAACGTGGTTGCGTTGTGGCATTTTTTTCTTTTCTTTCTTTTGATATATTTTCTTCGGTAAATTTTCTTACCCCGGTTTAAAACTTTAAGAGTCTCGGAAGTTTTAAATCCCACTTAACGACTCCTTCTACTTTAGGAGGAGGTTATGTGCGTTGTTAACCACGTTTTTAACACGCGATCTTACGGTAACGGTACGCTATTAGCACATTTTATTTAAATCCTATTACAGTGCCCTTGAAATAACAATGATTTTATGCTACTATTTTCCGTGAGGAATTGGCTTAACGGAATCGTCACATGTATTCAAATTATGAAATCGCAAATTTGTTTTGGTTTGCAAAGATTAGATTTCAGTACATAGTGTGACGTAGTTTTGAGGTGTCGGTTTATTCATCATAAATATAATAAATGTGGGAGAAAGTATGCATTAGTGATGTGACAGATATCCGGAATAAGAAAGATCCGTATCTGTTACTTCTCCTGTGGATCTTTGCAGATATTTCACCTTATTAATTTTCAATACATACTTGAAATTCTTTATATAGATTTTGATGACGTATATAAAGATCTTATCCAAATTATTAATGAATTTAAAAATATTGATCTTGATTTAAATAATTCTAAATGTGAAATTTTCTTTTCCGAGAAAATTTGATTACTGGATAAAATTCGGGGTTTCCAAAACTTTAATTCGATCTCCCCATGTATTACAGAAATGTGCTCGAATTCACTTTACCTCTTAGTTATTCCAAAGTAAAGAATATTTTTTAAAAGTAAAACTTGACTAATTTTTAGATCATGCCCAAAAATTGTTTCGCTTAAATCCTCATATAGAACTTAGTATCCTTATACATTGTGTGATTGTTCCGAAATTCACATATCTTCTTCGCTCGAATCCAGTTTGGAAATACACTGCTATTTTTAATGAAATTGATATAAGTCTCAACAACTTTAGAAATAATTCTAAATTTATCCTATAATGAACTGAACTGGACTCAAGCGAATTTACCTATACGCTTCGGCGGAATAGATATTTGGAAAATATCAAGTATTGCTTTGCAGGGTTTCCTTGCCTCCGTGCATAGTATGACCTTTTTGAATCATGAAATTTTACATCAACCTAATTTTGATCTCTCTCTTGCTGAGAAAGCAAGAATGACTTGGGTGGCTACCTGCCCTAATGAGAATATTGCACTGGAAATTAACCAACAAAAACTGTGGGATATTATTACGTTGGTGCGAAAAACTCACCAAGAATTGTTCGGGACTTTGGACAGTGATACCGACCGTGCTCCTTTTATTGCTGTCTTATTAAAGAATTCTAGCCACTAGCTCTTCCATCAAGTAATTTAGGTATATTGCTTGGTGGCGAAAGCTTACGCGTTGCCGTAGGAACCCGTTTGGGTGCTCTGTTGTGTGAACCACATGTTTGTCCATGTGGTTCTTATGTTAATAATTTAGGCGTACACGGTCTAGCGCGTCAAAAAAGTTCTGGCCGTTTTTGCCACCACGGCTATCTGAACGAAGTCATCCAGAGGGCTCTTGCCACTATACATTTTTCCTCAAATCTCGAGCACTCTGGCATTTTTTGCGATGATGGCAAGAGTCATGGAAGATGCCAGGTCTCTTTATCGGGCCTGACCTTAATCCCTTGGGAGAGAGGCAAAGCTCTTGTTTGGGACGTCACTTGAGTCGACACCTTGGCTGCTTCTCATCTAAGGTCACCTTCAGTAAGGGCCGAGGTGGCATCAGAGGCAGCTGAAATGAGCAAGTGTAGCAAATACGGGTCTATCAGTGTGGATTACCTATTTTTCCCCCTTGTTGTGAAGACGTTAAGTCCGTGGGGTCCATGGACCAATAAATTTTTAAAAGAGCTATTTCATAAAATCAACGTGGCAACTGGTCACAAACGGGCTGGTACTTTTTCCACCTAAAGGTTAAGTATAACCATTCAATAAGGAAATGCAGCAGATAAGATATTTTGTAGTAAATAAATTGATAAAAAATCAGATTATTACCTTATTTCATTTATCATTGAAATTTAATATTTGGAAACTTTAAATTGAAAAGATATGTTGAAGCAAGGAACATACTATACAAATAGTACAGAACTCTTGACATAAATATATGGCATTAAGTAATTTGCCAACAAGGTGATTAATAAAAATGGCCATGCAATGTTTTTTGATTTTACGTCATGTTAAAAAAGTATTCGGAAGTAAATGACTACTGAAATGAACGTTTTAAACTCACAGAAAAAAAAATAAAAATTGAAACTCAGTAGAGAAATAGTGTGACTTAAAAATACTAACGTCGGCAGCCGCTTAACCCAATTGCGTGGATGTTCAAACGGGTATGCATTTCTGACAAGTTGAGATCGGAAATGTATTTTTTACTCAACATCCGGTTCCTGCTAATGCAGCTTCTAGTCATTAATTTCTTCTGTTATATAGCTTTTAATATTACACTGACATTTGCATCTCATAAATGCTACTGTAATCCTAGTGTATTATAATAGTAAATGTATTTAGTTTCACTATTTGCAAGTTAAATTTGATACCTTAGAGATTATTTGAAACCGGAAATCCTAATTACACTAAAATTTAGCACGCATATGTATAATGCCTAATATATATAACGACTGCCCAAGATATTCTTAACAACCGGTACGGTTTACATATAATAATATTAGAAATTAGTACAATGGAAATTTTGAACTACTTGTATAAGAATAATAAATACAATGACTTCGTCAACGATTTTGGCTTTGGCAAGGATAATGTTATGTATGTTGTATTCATTAAGTTTTCGAATTGTTCTGGTATTGTCCGAATAATTTATTAGGATGCCTGTTAGCACCTATCTTGCTGGCAATTCTTGAAGGAATCAATTACAGATGTATTTCAATATTTGCACAAATAAAAAGAAATGGATTGCCTGATGGGTGGACGGACCCTAACCGTATTTTCTGATACACATTGTGTGGCTCCCAAGCGTATAACTTACTTCAACATGCACAGTCGCAATCACAGAGCATGTAGACTGTTTTTATTTACCCTGTTTTAGTTTTTTAGCTTAGCGTAAACGCAACGTGATTACGTTGTAACCATATCTTCGTCAATAATAAGTAAGTGTAAGATTTCTTTTGACTTTTTTAATTTTTAATACATTTTATCCTAAAAATTAACTAACTCCAGTTGGAAACTTTATGAGCCTCGAAAATTTCAAAATCCACTGAACGACTCCTAACATATGAGGATGTTACCTGGAATGTTAACCATAGGCAGGTTCAAATGATAGATTAATGAAGTTTTTATCACGCTATCTTAGGCTAACGTGACGCTATCAGCATGTTTTATTTATATCCCATTACAGTCCTCTTGAAAACCAATGATTTTATGGGACTATTTTTCGTAAGTAAGTGTCAAATATGCCGGTATTAACGCAATTGTCACAGTCCATTGACATGTATAAAATTAATGGAATTGCAAATTTGTATGTACACTTTTAAAAATTAACACACTCATCTATAACCTAGTGGTAACAATGCATTTGTGTTATAGTTTTTTACTTGGGTTGTAGTATTTCGAGCTGATTACTCAATTGTGCTAAAATCAAGATGGATTTATGTCCGAATGGTAATATAAAAGGTCAGTCCTGAGCTTAAACTCTCTCACTTCAAGTAACGCCCCGTCATACGTATAGGGTTAAGTACGTAATTGAATTTTATCCATATAGATGTCAGTTTAAAAGGATACTAAAATTAGGTTCCAGTTCATATTTAACGTAATTTTAAGATATTGGTTTATTCCTCATAAATATTATAAATATGTGATCGCGTGACAAATTACTTAATTTTTTTTTTTTTTTTTTAATGGAAAGGAAGACAAACGAGCAGACGGTTCACCTGATGATAAGTGATCCCGTCGCCCA
>JAOCPS010456231.1:0-11843 GCA_025505425.1 Graphium colonna
TACATTGTCCAAAGTAGATTGTCCACAGATTGCCGAGAATTAAAATTTCAATTTTATTCCCACCCCGACGTAAAATAGTACTAGGCTCAAGTTCTTATGTCCTCAGATCGAGCGGACTTCTGAACCGTTACGGAGAGTCAACAGATATTAATTCTGATACTCTGGGCATATTTCGAAAGCATTTGCAACAAGCCATGTTCAATTTTTAACTTAAGAAGGGATAAACATTTTCATGTTCTTCCACTTTAATGTAATCCAATTTACCAAAGCTTATATCTTTTTAAGATATTAACAAGAACTTCAACGTAAACTTGGACCACTTTTGTTTCTCTATATTTTTTTTAGATTTATTAAATATTTCACTCGCAAACCACTGAACCTATTTTAATCCGCAACAAACTTAATACTTTAATTAATATTACCTAGATAATGGTTCCCAAAGCTTTTGCTCAACCGCCCCTTTTTTAGAAAAAATAAATATCTAGCACTACTCTTAAAATTTATAACCTTCTAAAATAATCATACCATCTGAAAGACCGCTTGAGCCTAATTTAAATCACTGTCTTAAATGGATGCGAGATGTTCATCGGTTCCCTATGTCGCTTCAGCTCGCCCCAGGGGGTGCTAGCGCCCACTTCGGCAACTACTGAGGTAGATATATTGAAATTTCATTTCGATCAGAGCACTGGTTTGTTAATATATATGCTGCGTAAAACACATTTATACATGCTAACATATGTTTTTGAATGCATATATGTATGTGTCGGTTAAAAATATGGACTGCTTGCCCATATTTCGCTTGTAGGTAAATTTTTATTTTTAATATCGATGCCAAAGGGATATAAGTTAAAAAAAAATAATGCGTCTTTGACGTTTTATTAATTTTTAAAACGTTGGTATTAAAGGTTTTGATACATATTAAACTTACACAAGACTAAAGTCTTTGTACACACTAAAAGCGTTATTTGTCAGGGGAATAAACCATGCTGCGGATTCTCTGCGGATGCTTTTGCAAACATGTAAATGTGTTGAACTTGTTCGTATATTCTCAGCACATGAACGCTCTGCTTTTGTAAGATAACATTAGGGGCTTTATAATAAATGGAAATTATTTTTTTAAAGTTATATATAATTTGGTCTATTTGTAATGCCAGAATAAGGGCTTGTTACAAATTGCATACGCAAGTACATACAGTCCTAATTGACAAAGAATTATTTTTTAAATTTTTGTCTGTCAGTTTATCTGTCGGCTTGTCTCTATATCTGGTTGGATCAACTTATCTCAAAAATAGCTGACCAATTTTTCCAGGACTTAAGATTGCTAGATAGCTGATGATATATGGAGTAACTTCGGCCTACTATTAATACAAGAATATGTTTCCGAGTTAAATAAACATCGGGTTGTACTCCGAAAGTGCCAGCAGATTTGAAAACTTGAACATAAAAACAAATAATAAAAATCAAATTACAAAGTTATAAAATATTAAATAGCATGTATTATATTAATGATATGATAATGATTAAATTTATAAATCATAAAATTCAATATTATTTTTTTGCGCCGTCGTACACAAACATGTCGATATATATAAAATAAAAAATGTAACGCTTCAGAACACCATCTTACGAATTTTTGATCAGACCACGTGTTCTGACGCGAGTTTACCTTTTTTTACCCTTCCCAAAAAGTGCTTAACGCCACGAAAGAAATTATCACTTCAAAATGAAAAGTCACCTGTTAACAATATCTAAAACCAGACCATTTGGCAAAATTCGTATTCATGAATTATGTAAATATAAATTTTGAAATTTCCACTTTTAACATTATTTAAAAATCTCGACGTACGCATTAGATTTTGCTGCGTTAGCATAGTAAAATGTTAATATGTGGATAAAGATTATACAAATTTAAAGGTACCATATTTGAGTATTCTATTATCACATTCCTAATATTTTGATGTAAAAAATGTAACGTATGTTTTTCTGTTACTCCTGGTAAATGATAGTGTAAACAGGTTCTTTTAACATTTAAAATATATACACCAGATTTGTAATTTTTCATTTATCTTTATTAGCAAAGACTTTGGATGTATATCTTTAACATTTTAAAGAGTACCACCTCCGTAGCCTAATAGTGCTTTCTTAACAAACCGGAAGTTGTGGGTTCGAATCCCGCAGGACGACGACTTTGTGCTGATGTTTCTTAGTTGGGTTAGGGCAATGGGGGCTGATCACCTGATTGCCTGTAAGAAAGATGATCCATGCATCGGATGGGGACGTAAAAAGTCGGCCCCGGTTGTTAAGAACATCTTTGGCGGCCGTTATAGGATGTCAGTGCCTTCAAATATCTTTACAACTAATCCATGACAACAGATGCCAGTCGCTCTGTGTAATGACTGAAATCCAGGTAATAATTTAGTGAATTAGAAGCCTCAAGTAAATTGGGAAAAAGGTTAGAAGGAAGAAGTTAAGCTAAGAGCATGTGTTAATATTTGGCTTTAAAACCGTCACAGTGTAAAAAATAATTGTCTTAGGTAACTCCATAACTACTTGAAACAAGAACGAGTCATTAAATCCATTTGATTATAATATAATTATAATAGGGAACTGCAATAATTATAATAAATAAACAAATTTATAAATCAATAAATATCATTTATGAGTATTATTTATAAATATTTCGTTCATTATTAAAAAATATAAATATAAAAATAATACAATTTTAAAAAAATCATTAAAAACTAAATAATTAAATAAAAAATAATGAGAAAATAAAACAAATAATAAAAAAACAAATAAATATGTAAATATATAAATAAATAAACAGTCATCCACTGTAGACCATACAATATATAGACACTCAATAGCCATCATATATATACTATAGATATGATAAATCTAACGATACAGACGTTTATTGCCAGCCCAACGCCCCATAAGGAACTTCGTTCTAAATTTGTACTTGAGAAATAAAAACTTTAAATTCTGTAAGCCATAAGCGTGGCACATTTTCCGAATACCGTCATTATAAATTCCCATTATAACATCCGTTAGCAAACTATCTGTTGTATGGGGGGAGGGGGGTAACAAATTGAATTTCCCCGTGACCGTGCTTATTCCATTAATTTCCGACGAAATTATAAGTTCCCGAACGGCAATTACCTGGTTGCTATCCATTAGACCCACGGTGGATGTCGTTGGTTGCATATAAGATTAATGATGCCCCGGTGTCGATGACCTGTCATCGTGACAAAACCGGACATGATCGGGTTTACGGGCAATCGTCGGGATAATCGTCGCCCAAGTTGTGCCGAAGCTTGTTTGCTCGCAAACTCGATTAATGAAACCGTTCATTGGATAAAACGAAATGAGTCTCTTTTCGCTGGATATGCTTCGAATCGTATTCCGATTCGTTCAGCTCTTGTGTTGGAAACGATTTGTTTGTGTACATTAGAGATGAAATACCTAAAATCGTTGTCACTGTGGGTGATTATGACTATGTATTCTATGTTCGTGAAGTTTGATTTGGTTTACTTTGTATTAATCACAAATTATTGTACTGTCTGTTTTTTCTTATAACATTTCTCTATATATCTTATTCTATTCAATAACCTGGACATCATTCGGAATAATCTTAGCTAGAATTACTTGTTGTACCTTTAAATAGGAAAAGAAGAAAAATCTCGTGTATATTCACTTTCCAAAGATGGAACTTTCCAAAGATGGAAACGCATACTAGAATGGCCTTTCTAGAAATAAAAAAATATATCTAAAAGTGACAGAGAGTCTAAAGAATATTGACTTAATTTTGTCAATAACATTGGGCTTGTCATCAATCTACACCTAGAACCATATGAAATTCGGGATTTTCCGTATTAACAACAAAAGGATAATACTGTTTTGGTCGAATTTTGTTCTATATTAAAAAAGAAATTAATGCTCCAGCTTTTGAAAAAAATTAATAAAGACAACAAGGACAATAAATTTAACTCAAGTCAAATTCAGATCCCAGGTAATTGTATACCTATTTATATACCAGAAAACTTAACACATAGTGCGAAGAAACTGTTCTTTTTGCTCGAGACTTTGAGAAAACAAAAAAAATTCATATTGCTGGACGAATAGGGGTAAGGTATACTTGCGACAAGCAGATGGCAAAAAACATATTCGACTGAATAGTGAAAAAGGTCTTACAAAGTAACGGAGACAATTGTAACTTCTAATATATAACATCATATTTAACTCCTTAATTTTAGTTTTGTTACTTAGACTAAACATTTTATTATTTTTTTACTTTTAACTTGCATTTATCCTTTGCCTATTATGCACCTACTTATACATTACTCAACTTACGACTATTACACAAACTCTCGTTTCCTAACAAAAAATCTTGTGTATACTTTCTTAATATTACTAAATATAATAAATAATATATACGATTACATATTTACGAATGTCCATTGTATTAGTAAACGAGCTTTTATGTTTCGTTAGTTATATTTATCTTATTCATAACATTTACAGATTGCCTAAAATATTATTATTATTATTATACATTAGAGACTTGATAAAGGCGGTGAACAGTTCTCAAATTATTTTATTCCATTTAAAAATGAAAAATAGTCAGGAAATAATCGATACTTTAGACTGTTTTTCCTAAATCTGATTATTGCGACGTTGAAGAATGTAGCTAACTAGTTTTGAATAGTGGAAAATGTCTTAAAATAATTTCTCAATATATTCGTAGTACCACTCATCATTTTTCTAATTTTTATACATGGTTATACGAAGAAAAACTTATTGGGATGTTATTATGTTGTATGGATGTAGTTTTATTGTATTAACAGAATGTTGGCTACAAAATGTTCATACATTTTACTATCGATGGTCATAAGATGTTTGCTACCGACTTTAGTCATACATAAAATGATGGTGTTATAGTATATATTAATGATAATCATTAGGCTTTTACAGAAGAACTTCATTTTAGGAATGCAAATGATTTACTTTTTAAAATTAAACCAGAATTTGCAATTTTCGCCATTTATCGCTCTCCAGCATTAAAAGATTCTTCGAAATTCATAAATGCTATGGATTCATTGCTTCAAGAAACAGCTGACATTAAAATATTTTATTAATAGAAGGTATTAATATAAATAAAAACGGTAACCACATTGATCTACATAACATAAGTTACCCAAATCTTTTGGCTTTGCATGGTCTACTTCCGGCCCACACACTTGGTACTCGCTATAATAATTGTCTTGACCATACTATATTCAAATCGAAGTTACCAGTGATGGCACTTATAATACACATATCTATTATAGATCACGACACCGTAGCAGTTTTCATTGTTACGAAAACACCAAAAAACAGGCAGTCACTTCTTACACCGAATAGACTAAACGGGCGTGGAGTCGGATTTAACTACGATCAACTCCGACACCTTGTACAAAATGGAAGATCCGAATGTTGCCAGTAATTTTCGTATATAGACCATCACACATATTATCGACAAGAATACAAAGAAAAAATTATCCCAGACAAACCAGAAAAATATCATAAACCGTGGATAACACCAGACCTCATACGATGTATGAAACACAGAGACAAATTACAAAAGCAAGCTAAGAAGTGGCCTGAAAACGATATTATAAAACAATCATATACCAGATATCGAAATCTTTGCAATAATTTGTTAAAAAAAATAAAACGAGAGTATGAGAGTGCAGAAATAAAAAAAAACAGGTACAAATAATAAAAAAAACTGTGGGAAATAATAAATAAAGAAACGGACAGAAAGAAGTCATTGTGAAATTTTTTGGACCTGTGGAAAGCGTTTTACACGATTTTTATTCCTATTTTATGACAAGGAATGGAATGCCTTGGAATAAGGGTAAGCGGCTGGATCTGTTCGCTGATTATCAAAATGTGAGGAGTCAGTGCTAAAAGATTAAAGCACATGTCAGTGATGAACTTACTGTTAACTACGGCGTTCTAAAAGGAAGCATACTCGGACCCACCCTATTCCTAATGTAATATGACCTCTGCAATAATAATCTGGAAAATAGAAGAGTTATCTAATTTGCAGACGACACTGCTCTCATATTTAGCGGTTACGGTCATGGCAAGAAGTATATGCCACAGCGCAAAAAGGGCTTAATAGGGCAACCGAGTGGCTTTGGAACAAAATATTGACATAAATGTTAACAAAACCAAATATTTGATATTCTCAAAACAAAAAATTCAAGTTTCCAAATTATCTGACTAATATGTTACTACGCATACTTGTCAATTTCGACATCGAAATTGTTTTTGCTTACCCTTGCAACGAGTCAGTTTAATGAAGTATCTTGGTCTATTACTAGACGATAATTGAAATTTTCACGAACAAGTTGTTGCACTCAATAATAGGATACGTAAGTTAAAAGATTCTAAAACAATTAAATTAGTTTAATTTAGTCTATGTCTATATCTATTCTTGTTTACTGCATTACTTGCTGGGGATAGTAGTTGATAAATCATCATTAAAGGATAATCGTTAAAATAAAAAACTTCTTTCATCTTCGTTTTTATTATTGTTACTCTACTGTAAATATACTAAATCTTACACGTTTAACGAGAAAACTTTGTATTTAATATACGTCTAAACATATAAATAAATAAGGCAAGACTGAAGAGAAAGCACAGTTATTTTTTCCTGGTTTTTTTTCTTACCTGCTTTGTTTTTACTACAATTAGAGCATTAAAGAATTGTCATGAGATAATGACTAGCAAGATTCATATTTCTATGGCAAAAGTAATTTTTTGCTTACTTAATAATGGAACGACTCGCGGTTTCCATTGTATTCCAAGATGATTCTATTGTATTCAAAAAGACATGAATAAACCTGAATAAGCTCAATCCCTAACCTTACATAAAACTCTAGTCTATACCTTAAAAGGACAGTAATTTGTAAATTCCCCAAGCTTCAACTTGTTGGCACAATTAAGTACCTCGGAGTTCCTTGGTCTTACTTTTGAATCAGAGCGGATTAAGTGAGCAGCGTTCACCCTGAGATGTACAGGGTGAACGCTGCTCACTTGATCCGCTTGGTAAAACTTTGCTAGTCGGAATAAGATGCCAATTTTACGTTTAGAAAAGGACTAACATGGAAAAATATAACAATGATCTACACAAACTTTCAGATTATTTTTAAATAGATATTTTTATTTCAAATTACAAAAAAAAACACAGTTAGAAATAAAATAAGATTAGAAGTTAGAAATATGTTAAATATATTATGTTGCAAAAACCAACAGATCAATTTTGTATTTAAATAAAAACGAACAAAACCATCTCCGTTTTATAAACATAGAAAACGTAGATTAATAAGTTAATCGAAAATTCAAAAACAATTACTTAATTATTTTTAATACAAAATGAGGTTTTACTCTAGTCCTGGAATCACCTATGATACTAAAGACTATCTTAAGATAAACTTATGGTGAAGATTCCGCCAATAAATAAGTTTAGGATCTTCGTTAAACCCGGCACTTTCGTTAGTCCACATTTTGAAATAAGGAGATGTCTTTCAGCATTATTAGTAATACTGACTTAAAATTTTTAATAAATGTAAGAAAGTGCTTAAAAATAAAAAAGATGTCTAATAAAGAGACATTTATTTGTGCCCCTTTTATTTAATTGTTATTTTGATACGAAAATGTAAGTTTGAACTGACAGCGTGTTTTTTTTTAGAAATGAGAAATCGTTATTCTTGAAATGAGAAAATGTTGTTTTGTCCTCAAAAACCTATATTTATAAAGTATAGCTTGTACATATAGCTATGCTATTGAGAATAATTACGAACTGGCTAGTTACTTTAATCGTATTACTAACTATTAATTAGCATATGATAATAAAAATGTACAGTTAACTTATTTACCTTATGGACAAGGGGGAAAACGAGTAAATTGATGGTGAGTGATCACCGCCGCCCATAGACTCTTATATTACACCAAAAGAGTTATTAGAGACTACTGATGAGAGATTTTACTACTTTTGAGAAATCTTTTAAGTAAAGCCTAAAATTTTTAATAAATGTAAAAAAGCGTTTAAAAAAACTAAAAAAGACGTCTAAAAATAATTGAACATTATTGAATACTTTGATAACACGAATTTATGGTCATATAACTATTATTACTCGCGTGAGTTTAGGAGCAAATCATTATATACACAAAATTGTAACCCAACATGATTGTAAAAGTGCAACTGCTGAGTTTCTCGCCAGCTCTTTTCAGTAGAATCTGCTTTCCGAAGTGGTGGTGGCTTATAATGAACGAATCTCTATGTAAAACTTGACCTATCGTAAGAGCGCGCAAGCGCGTATGTGAATAAACATATTTTAATTTTGATTTAAGAGCTTTGCCGTCCTTTGAGGAAAGAATACGCTTTTCTTGAAAGTTCCCAACTCGTACTAAATATTAATATTTACAATTCACTGGTTTTGTCAACTGTTGTAAGATGTTTCGTGACGTTGGCGTTGCTTCAATTATGAACTTATTTCACGATCTCTCACCCACTTGCTATTTTGAATATAAAATAGCGTTATCTTTTTGTGGGCCGTCGAGTGACGTCATTCTGATGTCAGATAGTATTATATACAATTAATGTCGCCTTGAAGCAGAGCTTGCTTAGTTCTCATTTTTTGTACCTTTGTCTTTTGATCCGGCAGAACTGATAACTGATTCTCGATAACACTTATGCCAAGTGTTAGAGGTCGATGTTATATAAAGATTTTGACATCATGATAACATGAACATGTAGAAATAACTTTATATTGCGACTATGTCGGCGTGACATCCATACTGAAGGTCAATTGTAAATTTTAGTGAAAAAGTTATTTTAATACGAGTGGGAGCTCGTACATATAGAGAAGTGGGTAATGATCTATTTCATTACCATGGTTATCGTAGATTTATACGCTTTTCATTACAAATTCAGATTCAAAGGAATTTTTCAATGCAAGGAGTCTGAAAATGATCATGTAACATCAGCGGCGAGCTTTTTATTAAAAATTAAATATTGATTCTTGTTGAAAACTAATATTCTTGTTGAATATTAATTAACAATTTCGATTTTCAGTTCCCTCGCAAACTAAGGAAATTTAATGTTATTGTCAGGATACTATGCTATTATTTATAGATGTGATAAAATAATCATAACTTTACATAAAGATATCCTGGAATCTTTTTTGAACTAGCATTATGTATTTATGACATTGTGCTGCATATATGTACTCGTATTCATGAACTTTTTTGTTTTAAGCATTTATACGATAGAAAAAAAGACGATGAAGCAGTCTGATAATGTTTTCTGTTGGTCCATCGTTTTAAAATTAAAGTTAATTTTAATGATTTTTTTTAAATATAGCTAGATTTTAAATTAGAAACCGCCTACGTAGCCTAGCGATATAGGCCCCTGTCAGTGCCTTCATATATCCAGACAATTTATATTTTTAATTCAGGTAATCCTTTTGTTGCGAAAATCCGATGCTAGAGGCTCTGTGCAATAACTTATATTTATGTAACATTTTGTTGGAGCTTTTAAATTAGGTAATATAACGGGGAAAAATAAAACATATCGTTATATTATTATATTGGCATATAAAACGTTTATACTAAAGATAAATTTATGCAAGCCCGAATAGCCTCTATAGATGCGATCGGTGTTATGACGGTTATCAAATGTAGCTTGTGAATTTGAAGACGGTCAAAATGGCCTACAACTATATTGTCCAGGTGGAACGTCTATGTATGGATGGTAAATAAGATAGTCAAACATATATAACAATAACATTTTCACCTGACTCGAGACGATATTTGTTTTAATAGTAATACATTTAATTTATAAAAAAAATGTAAACGCTTAAAATTTCTATAGACACATAGACTGCTAACAATAATCTTAAACAAAAAAACGATAGTTATTAATATTCGAATACAAAGAGGACGAGCTAGTCACTTTTATGTGAAAAGTTTAACAAATTAGCTTATGCCTAATTTGTACCACCGCCTAGGGACATCCACAAATGCATTTCCTGCCTTGCAAGAAATAGGTAGGGTGGGAACATATTAGGTATGGGAAGAAGGGCTAATGGAATGACCATCTAGTGGGTGTTCTAAGTGCTTTATTTTATGCTGGATTACGATTTTGAGTGTGGTCTTCAATAAAATAAATAATAAATGTAAAATAAATATGCCTTCATATGTATTATTATTACAGCAACTATTTGTATGACCAAAAAGAAATTGGTTTGTACAAGGAATATGCGAAATTATGTATAAAAAACGCTCATTTAACACAAATCAAGAGGTTAGAGTAGAAGGAGCGTTATAAATAAACTTTTTTTTTTATGGAAAGGAAGACAAACGAGCAGACCGTTCACCTGATGGTTAGTGATCCCGTCGCGCACAGACAAACGCAACATCCGAAGAGTTGCAAGTGCGTTGTCAACCTGAAACTTTGAATAACAACCGGAAAATTGGATAGAATAGCTTTATTGGATAGGATGGGTCGGAATTAAGGATTTGGAAGGAACAGGAGTGGCGAAAGAAAAGAGTAGACATGGCCCTTCGACATCCCCAACAATCATGCATACTTTAGTTTATGCTGGCTTTATAAAGGACGGTGGTACCACCCCGGGTGAACTCGGCTGTAGAAGTGTACTAAAAGCTTTTAAAGGATATTATGCTTTACCACCTGTAAAACCTTACTGAATGTTTCATTTTTTTTGTTATGCAGAAATAGGGATCGCGAATGAAGTTCTCAGCGTGCAAGATCGTGGCGCACACGGCGTGCAACGACATCGTGATGGACCGGATGCAGTTGATCTGCAAGCTGACTTTCCGTGACGTGGACGTGCGCCAGTACAGGAAGCAGACCCTCACCCACCACCACTGGGTGCACCAGCGCTCCGATGGGTATGCGGCAAGGTGAGTGGCAGTGTGTCTACTTCAAGAGTTGATTTATATGTGCTGCATCTGCCGAAGGTTCAGTTCACTACTAGGCGTCTCGATAAGTTACTTGACTGTCGTTATCATCAGCTCTTAGCCGTCCACTACTACACTGGTACACCTTATACAACGTCAACAAGTCCGGTCCTTTTTGGAGTCATGTGACTGTAAATATTCTGACCCCAAAATGTGTTGCAATTTGATGACTCTTTTAGCTTTAGTCAAGAGGTAAATTCTCAAAAGAGATAACCTGTATAGTCTACATATGAATTCAGGACTTCAACGTTAAATATGTAGAATACTTTCGCGTCAACAATTCTGGAACTTTCTTAAGTCACGTGACTGTAAATATTCAGACCAAAAACGTGTTACAATTTAAAGGCTCTATTGGCTTTAGCTATGAGGTAGTCCTAAAAGAGATAATTTTATTTTATAGTTATTATAATTGATAGTAGCTTATAATATATGTGATAAATATTAAATTATATTGAAAATAATATTTATATTATTATTATTTAAAAGATTAATAGGTTATATAGTTAATTAAACTTGTAAAATAAAAGTTACAGTTGTATATATGTCAGATTTTAGGTTTATTAAAGGGTTATATAGTAAGATGAATAAGAATTCATTCTTTAAATAAATATTTAAAAAATGATTAATTAAGAAGTTTCTTATCTTCAATATGATTTGTACCATAGTAGGAACAAATCATATTAAAGATAAGAACTACTTATGGTATTAATTTTTTTATATTTTTTTTTTTACGGAAAGGAAGACAAACGAGCAGACGGTTCACCTGATGGAAAGTGATCCCGTCGCCCATGGACACACGCAACATCCGG
>JAOCPS010456450.1:0-11843 GCA_025505425.1 Graphium colonna
CATATTGTTATGTTATCATACGCAGATTTAAAATATTTTGCAAATTATAACCTGTGTACAAAGTGGTCTCAAACTTTCGGCCGGCAGTGTATGTACACTATATGTATATACACCATGTTTTATGCAATAAAAATATTATTATATAATGCATATATACGGAATATTTTATATATTACATATAATATAAATAAGTTTTACATAACTAGATATAGCCCAACCAGTCGTAGCCCTCGGTAAGAGAGACCAGACGGCCGATAGACCAAGGCGATAGGGAGAGAGAGACCGGCGGACGATAAGGGCGGTATCGAGGAGCACCACTGACAGAAGCGGACCGTCGGACCGTCGCGGTGTCCCAGCCGCCTTAGATGTTGTGAGACTGGGATTAACCCGTTCGCAAATACGATTACAGGGATAATTTCGGTCGACACTTGAACTCACATGTCACCTTGTGAGCTAGGTTGAGATATTTCCGTTACGGCTTTCTTTTTTCTTTTTCTTTTTTTTATGGAGAAGGAGGAAAACGAACAGACGGCACACCTAATGTTAAGTGATCACCGCCATCCAGGGACTCCCGCAATATCAGAGAAGTTACAATAGCGTTGCCGGACTTTCAGATAAAAGTACGCCCGTTTCTTGAAGGTCCCTAACTCATATCAATCCGGAAATACCGCTAGCGACAATACATTCCACAAGGAAGTCGTACGTTGCAGGAAATGTCGGCAAAATCGCACAGTTGTGGACTGCCAACCACCAAGGGGTTGTCGGTGGTGTTGAATGGTTTGTCACGTGTGTCGTTACACTCCCCGTCGTAAATACGGTCAAAGCCAAGATATCAAGCCGACCGGAAAGAGCTTTGTCATCAACAATTCGAGAAGTCAAATGGAAGGAGCTGGTACTGAGATGCCCCAACCTAGAGGTGAAAGTAGTATTCCATTAGTGGGCGAACTTGCGCTTTATACAGTTGCATCAGGTGGAACGGCTGAAAATACTACCTCGTTCTGTTGAGGACGCCAAGCTTCTTTGAAGCTTTCACGAGGTTCTGGTCAGATGGGATTGTAATGTCAACCATAAGTACCCTTGACTGTGCCCGGTCCATCAACACGATATCAGACTTTTTCACCAGTATCGTCCTGTCCGTGATGATGGGCCAGTCCAATAGAGCCTGGCAAGTACTTGTAATACGGCACTCTTCGTTTCTGAGACCGTATTTCAGAGCGAGCTCATAATGCGAGAATTCTGGCCTTTAGGTCGTGCCTGTGCAAGTACTCAGTGACAAATGTCCGTGGTGTCATCCTTCATGATCTATCTCATACAGTTGTTGGTGTTAAAACCTGATCTTCGATTGCGTAGATAAAACCCTCGGTTTGCCCTAAAGAGGTCACCGAAACGCAGTCACTTCACTGAGACGGTAGCGTCTACGCAAGGCTCATGAAGAACCTTGTGGAACGCCCACGTAGCTCTTTCTCTTTCCTTATGGTTTCTCGGCCAAAGAAGCTCAGTATTATCGGATTCTGCAATTGCTTGTTGGCTAATTATAGCGCGTGTTCACTTCACTAGCAGTGGCATTTTTCTATATTATGCGCTCATTTTGACTAATATTTAGTCGAATGACGATCTCAACCGATCCACCGCTATGCACAAACGGGCCACGCTCCCTTTGGCTGTTAGAGCTTGAACCATACGGGCGCATTAGCAATTGTATCCGCTCGTAATCCCACCTCTGGACCCTTGTCCATCGAGAATTAACGCCATGATACGCTTCTGTATATATCTGAATGGAATAGAAGCTATTTTTTATGAATAAATTTTTCGATTTTATCTTACATCTCAGAAACGCAGGTTGGGTTATCTTTATGAAAAGAAATTCTGTAGAAGTTAATATAACACATCTAGTACCCAAAAGAACATGTCTGAACTTGATGCAAGTTGGTACGGTTTTCCATATAAAAATGGGCATTGCCCTTTTATAAAGTGATTTTGGTTTTATTTGGGTCCTTTGATGCCAATTTCCATAATTAGTTTGTGATTTGTATGTGTGTATGTTGTCATTTAAAACACAACTATCTAATAATTTGTCCCAATTTAACTTATAATTAAATTAAAGTCACATCAAAATTCTACAGATATTGTCACCAAATGACAAATCATAATACTTCTTCTACAAACTTACCTCAGCTTTCTGCATTTTGTTTTGCTCCTGTAGTCTGCACAGTATATCCGCCATGTTAGTCTGCAATACCATACCGCCCATCACAAGCTCGTCTAAAACCTGATGAGCGGCATCTGCATGGAAAATCAGGTCCAATTCGCAGACATTCTCAAAGCACTTGTCCAATGTCTCGACAAATACCTATAAATAAAAATTAACTATTAATTACATTATTATGGTATAACTATGAACTATGTATGATACAACTTAAAATATGTAAGAAAAAATTCTATGACAATTCTGATTTCACTAAATACTAATAATATTCTATAATTTTTTTAGTTTTCCAACATTTTTCCTTAAATTATAAGTAATCTAGATGATTATTATAATAAAAACTGTTGACAAGCGTCTTATTATATAGAGCATCTAAACAAACAAACAACAAAATGAGTCATAGGCTTATAAATTTTCAGAAAGAAATCATTACTTTTTCTGCAATGATATGCACTAATTATGTATATAAACGAGTTATATACATAATTAGTGCATATTATTGCAGAAAAAGTAATGATTTCTTTCTGATCTAATAATTTGTTTTAATATATTTTGACTAGGTTAAGTTACCTTTCTGGTACACATATTATGATATTTTTTTTAAATTGGATTGGTGTGAATCTAAAAACTTGGTTATTTAACACATCAATGTAATCAGTTACTATTTATATATATTTTTTTTTCAGTTATTTTTGTGTCAATGATATTTTTTTGATAAATTAAGGGACTTCTTATTTATAAATAAGAAATATAATATAGACTATTTAATAATAGGACAACATTAATAACCCAAAACTTACTACTTGCCTGAATTAAATCTAGAATCCCAAGCTCACTCTCGGAAGAATCCACACAGAAAACAAAGTAGAGTGTAGCATAATGTCTGTATATTAACTTGTAGTCTGAACCACCAATGAGGCTGAAAATATAATTTTAAGCTTTTATTTTCTTTCTAATTCTTCATTATCTATTAAAATGAAATTTAAATATTTGTGAAATTGGATATATATCCAGTTGCTTTTAAAAACCAAAATTTTGCATGTCTATCCCAAACACAAAACCAGCATTGAATAAAGAATGCTTTATGTAGTAGCTCCACCATTCCTACAGAAGAGTGCTAGATATCTTATGACTCAATGACCTAGAGCTAGCAACACATGAAACTCATTGAATGTAATAGCTGCACATGGATGACAGCTTCACATAACACAAGGTGAGCTGTCTTCTCACTGGGCCATCTTTATCTAATCTGACTGGCTGATCAAAAATATTTATGGAGAAAATATTGGCTATTACATGATTTATACTGAAGTTTTATTCCTCAGTTTTCGTGTAACTTTTATACTTAAGCTACAATAATTTGATTTGTGTTAAAATTCTTTTTACCGAAATATTAACATAATGATATCTTTAGATTAGCTAATTTGATCATCATGTATGACAAAATTCTATTCCAATTTGTTCCATCCATTTAGAACCTATGATGCCACATACAGAACATAGACACATATAGCAGTCAAACATAACACCTCTTTTTACATTATGGGTTAATAAAACAATCACCAGGAGCTTGTTGCTTGATGGTGCTGGCTTTTCAAAGTCAAATAATCTAAAGCTCATGGAAAATTTGTGTCATATATACTAGTAGTATATAGTTCAACTCCAGTAAAATAAGCATCAAAACAATTATTAATCAGCAAATATCTATGCTTGTTTTAAGAGTGTAGATCAAAATGATTGTTTTCTTAAAATTTAAATCATGGATTGCCAACAATAAACAAAGATGTCTACTAAAAGGCTTGATTCGAGTAGTGGTAGTTTAAAAAAAATAATGTTATAAATATTTTTTTTAACCAAATAACTTTAATTTTTCATGAATATATTAACATGTTAAAAATTGTAATGGACAGTTATTTTTTCTGCATAATTTTCCACATACCTATAATTTCATGGTATAAGGTCTTGTTAGTAATAACCAGGTTCTTTTCCTTTTTAAATAGTGATGTAGACTAAGAAGGGGGAATTAAAGAAATAATTTATGTATTGGATATATACCTGCCACCCTCAAGGAAATTACAAACATTATCATCCCTTTTGGACACCAACTGGAATGTTTCCTTGATTATCTGCTGCTGCATATCTTCATTCTGAAATATTAATTTATTTATATGTATTTAATTTTAAAAAATACATGGAAAATAGATGATATTAAGTAGCTGAAAATTATACAGCAAAGTAGGAAACAAAAAGTGTGTATACAACATTAATACAATTTTAATTCTTAAACAATTATTTTTATCTATAAATGAATATTGTATCCATTACAAGTATTATTTATATAGAAAATTCCAATACCGAATTAAAGTCTTAGAACTGAAAGCTCATGATATATTTTTTACAACTATTTTGATCAAAAGAACTATTGTTTCTTTCTAACATGAATAATCTAATCTCCTTCTTCATTTCAAAAATCAGTTAAAAATAATGTTTTAGTTTGAGCTTAAATGAAGTTATCTAATATAAAAAGATCAACCAAAATTCAGTAAAAACACGAAAATTTCAAATACAGTAGATATGAAGGTACCTTAAATTAATAACTTATTTGCATTAATAGCTTATTGGGCTAAAAGTTCAAAATTGTTAAAATATTTTTTAGGAAATATTGTTCCATTAAAAATTTACATGTTGAAAAACTAGCAGATTATATATACCAAAACAACTTTACTTACGAAATATTGATAAAATTTCGACAATCGTGGCTTCCCATGATTGTTAAATACGAGAATAGCTTTTATCATTTTAAATTTGTTTTACTACTATTACTGAAGTAAACACATTTATAAATTCTACCCAAGTATATATTGATAAAGAATATAATATAATACAAAACAAGTTTATACTACAATATTAAAACTATACAAATTCATTGATCAATGATTAGAAACTTTCGGTTCTCACTTCTCACAATTGATGTGACAATCTGACAGTTGTATAACAGGGCTACCAGCTTGAAATAGTATTTTCCCCGGACAAACGTCACGAACCCTTTAAAATTATCACTTACGGTGATCAGTGACGAGACGTCCATATGGATCTAGTGTAGGAAATATGGGAAATTGTGCACGAGCTATTAAAAATGCACCCTTAAATTTAGATAACTGTGCCTAATACGCAAAATTTAACACCTCCCCATCAAGACCATCAAGACTGGTCTCGTCGACAATGACCACAATTAAATACTCTTTAAATGGCGATTAGAAATCCCAACTTAAATTGATGCTATTGGTGATAGTGGTGTTCATCCTAGCGGACATGACGCGGCTGGGATTTTTTCTTCTTTGATTTAAGGGGGAACCCCTTGTCGGTGGAGTATCTTCCACACCTCTCTCTCCAGCGCTCTCTCCTTGACATCCTGGTACGACACAGCTCTCAGTTTTTCCTTCACTTGGTCCATATGACTTCTTTTTGTAATCATAATATCTTTCTCTAAGATGCGTAAATATGGCGAAAAAACGAAGACTTTACCTTGATCGAATATTCATTGTAACAAATATAAGCCCAATGACGTTTATGCTAAACTTTCGTTGTATGTGGGGTTACTAAACACTTTGTGCTTTACGTATAAGCAGTATTATTGTTAATAGAAACATACTAAGATTTGACATAAGGTTAGCGTATCACTTGGATCGGGGCGCAGCGAGCGTGCCGAAAGGCGCCGATTTTTGCCACCGTAAATTTCGGTAAATTTCGTCGAAATTTATGCCCTTATTTTATGTAATGTATGATGATAAATCCCTTTTATTTATGTAATATATGATGAAAAACGAGTACCAAGTGCTCTCGAGTGTTAATGATCACTAATTTCACTGTAAATTAATAGCTATCTTTATCTTACGTCCAGTCCTAATCGCGATACGCGATTTTTTGTTGAAAGTAAACTACATGTCAATATTGGCCCAGGTCAACACTGGGCTTCTCGTAACATTTGATGTATTCAAAAATAATTATTCAACAACAAAGACTTGCTATCTTTAACATTAACAAAGGTCTTTAAAATTCATTCATTCATTTTGCATTAATTTAAGGAAAATAGCCATGTAAGCACTTTGCTTTTATGTCGATGTATTTATTTTTTAAAAGAGTGAAAACAGACGAAAACATTTTTACTAATTTTAACGAAATTATTAAGTTTGGTTTTTAAATTATGTAATGTTTTAATACTGTGTCTGTTTTATTCAAATATTGTTATAAGAATTAATGATAGTAAGTATATATATGTAAAAATCTATAAAATAAATAACTCATTTGAGAGACAGTTACATATAATTTTTCCCATAATACAAAATTATTAGTATACATCCTTCTTGAAAAATTATGGTCCTCTGTTTTATAATAAAACAATAATTTTTGCATACAGATAGAAAAGAACTGCTGTATTGATGTGACATGTGATGTATTGTTATCTGTAGAATTAGGAGAGAAGATCTGAGATTTTATTAATCTGTGAAGTTGCGTTGCGCTCCAGCGGCCAGCCGAATGCTGGATTCCGCGAGTGTCACAAGAAAAATATCGTAAAAAATAATGGTTATTGTGTGAAATAACTTGAGTGAGTGACTGTTAGTGTTTATTACAAAATAAACTTTTGAATGGAATCTTATCACGACATCATCGCAGCGGTAGACATTAAAAACAGGTCAGTATTTGTTGAATGGTCGACATGTCATACTTGGATGTCTTTATTTGGATGCCGGGCTGCGATTCCAGCGGTGTCGGTTGGCTGAATAACGCTCGTAAATACTTCTGCATCTATCGCTGACTGTCTCATAAGTATAACCTACACGCGTGGCATATATTTTTGTGCCAGTTGAGACACATTCAGCTCTAGAACTATGCTAAACTAAAATACTAAAATTTTACTTTATTTTTACTTTATGAAATTGCAATAATTACAAATAAGATAATAACAAGTAATTATACGTTTTACTATTTCTTTTTAAATTATCTGAAGTTATTTGAGATTTCTGTGTATCTTAGCTTTATTTATAAAGATTAATGTATTTTTATTCATTTAAGTTAAGGGTCTCTATATTGTGTTTTATATTTGCAAGTTTTGCTAATTGTTTATTGGCAAACAGTAAATAATAATATATTTACAACTTTATAAGCGAGCAAACCCTAACAGAGAAGCCTTATTTAGTAATAGAAAGTTAGTGAAAGTGAGTAGCAAATATCATGTTATAGTTATCATTATCAAATGTAATGCATATTTACATATACTTATAAATATTTTTAAAAATATTACTTTGTACTAGATATTTATTTTTAACTGACTTCCAAAAAGGAGGAGGATATCAATTTTTTCATATGTTTTGTCTGTTCCCACTCTGTCATTTGCAGACTAGTTTTAAAAAATCTTTTATATCAAAGGATATACTGTTGAAACAGTCATACAAAATTTCCAGAAAAATGTTTCAGTTGGTTGCTTTTTAAATCCAAATATCGGAAAGTATGTTTTAAATAACTCTTTTTAGATATATATTTTAAATGATTATAAATAACCGACTTCAAGTTGATTTTTTATAATTTTTTGTACAATTAAGCTTGCTAATAATATATATGATAAAGTGTACCTTTCTCTTGAACATGATATGTCTAATTTTGCATTCCTTTATGGATTAAAATGTTATCTCTCTTGATAAATTAATGAAATAGCCCTTAATTTATCATTTATTTCATTACAATTTACAGAATACTTTAATGTATTCAGTTATTTGAGACAGTTTAGTTTTCAAATTACTAAGTGCTGAAAAATTTATTTAAAAATATGTCATACTTACATATATAGTTTTGGCATATCATTTAATATTATCATACTGTGTTTAATTGTATCAAGGGTATAATTAATTTTCATTGAATTCAATATATTTTGTTAACTTTGTATTATTGTTATAAAAATAACATTGAAAGTTTTATTATTTTTGGAAAAAAAATACAGTTCCTTTTCGTTTGGAATGTAAAATAATATTAATATAATATATATTATATTAATATTATTTTACATTCCAAACGAAAAATATAATAATAATAATATTATAATATATATTTTAGAAGTTATTTTTACTTTGTTAGGACTCTCAATCTTCTACCATACAGATAAATCATAAAGATATCAACATGTTTTATAAATTCAAGCACACACTGTGTTATTAAAAACAATTGATAGTGATATTTTGTTAGATGTGCGTGAATGCGATTTTGCCGCGCCATGCGTACATTGCCGTGTGGGTGTGTCAGTTTTATTGCGTGTAGGTCAGTGGGCCGTCAATGTAGAGCGCGTCACGCGTATTTATCGCGGTTACGAAAAGCTGTTATATTAATAGTTCGCGCCCGTCGTTATAACGATCATCCAACGCAACGCCCGCCATCGTAACGCCTCGTGTTTTCGACCATTGTTACGCTATTATCGACGCAACCGCTCTTGTAATAGGGAACGTTTTCGTTTGCACTTTTTATACATACATTCGAAATTCAAATTGACGCGTGTTTGAATTTAATGTGATTTATTTATTTTGTTGTACATTCGCGCGATTTTCGACCATCATTTTAGTTTTAATTCACAAAGTCGTTACCAGCTGTTTTGTACATTGGATAGTTTGTAAAATCCAAGACGGAATAATTAAAACAAAAGGCATTCATTAAACCTAAGTAATTAAAGAGGATTGTTTGTGTGGTTTTTCAATTATTTCGGCAGTTTTACGCGTTTTTCTCTTATAATATTTATAACTTACATTCGTTTACATCGTGCCCATGCCGATTTCGGAACGTGTTACAGAAATACGTATTCGTGCGTTATTTCCGCGATTCGATACGTCACGTTTGGTTACGTAACGTCTGTGTGAGATAACGTAATGTTACCATTGAAAAAATCGACGATTCACACGTACGAAAGATTATTGAATAACAGTATTGAAATACTGCTTATAATATTGTCGCTTTGTCTGCTCTTTGAGATAACGAGAGTCTTACCAACTCATATATCCGGTGACATTAGTATGATTGATTTTTTTATGGAAAGGAAGACAAACGAGCCAACGGTTCCCGTCGGCGAGCGATCCCGTCGCCCATAGATACACGAAACATCCGGAGAGTCACGAATGCGTAAAATAAAGTATGCGTGTCTTTTGGGGATGCCAGATGGCCATGTCTACCCTTTTCTTTTCCTATTCCTATCCCCTCCAAATCCTTAATCCCGACCCCATCCTGTCCAATTAACCTATTATATCCGATTTCCCAGGTTGACAACGCACTCGCTTCTCTTCAGATAGTGCGTTTGTCTATGGGCGACGGGATCGCTTACCATCAAGTGAACCGTCTGCTCGTTTGTCTTCCTTCCCATAAATAAAAGAAAATAGCTTCCCTTCTATTGGTCATAGCGTGATGTAATATAGCCTAAACCTTCCTCGATAAATGGGTTATCTAACATTAGGCGAATTTTTCAATTCGGACTAGTAGTTCCTGAGATTATCGCGTACAAACAAACAACCGCTTCTGCTTTATAATATTAGTGTAAATGATAACACAGCCTGAGACAATACGACCTTTGCATGGAGTCAAATTTTTAATGATAAACCCACGGCTTTTTTTCGCGCCTTTTTGTCTTCAATTTTAAAGCAGAATATTAGCATTATTTTATCTTATCCGATATATGCACCTTTTAATTCAAGCCCTTGTGACAGAATTATATAAAATTCCAATCGTAAACTCGAATGGATTCGAACCCATGACCTCACAATCATTGTGGGTGATCCTACTCAATTTCCGTGCCAATAGAGCTCATTGACGAAATGCGGACTTATTTATATACATATGTATAACTATTCGGTTATATTAATATATGTTGATAAATATTATTTATGGAATTTTGTTACATAAATCACGTTATAATGGCTAATGAATTTGGGTAAATATTATGCATATATTGTTGTATCCGAATTGGCAGATCAGATCAGAAAACCTGATTCCATTAGGTTTTAGTCCTACAGTTTCCATTAGTATTGAAGTGAATTTAACTGTAGTATTTTGTATAACTTGTTTGTCTGCGATATTGTACATATAAACTACTGGTTAAGTCAGTCTCCAAAACAGTTAAAAAATTACAGAGATAAGCCCGATGAAACAGACAGAAGTAAATAAATTGCGAAATCTACTTCAAAACCGTTCATGATACGATTTTTTCATTTATTTTGATTTAAAAAGAAGCTATAAGACCAATGTTAATCAAAATTATACGTGACCGCCTCGTAATCATATGGCTTTAAAAATAATAACTTTGAAAATCGATTCATAATTTGCGTAGAAATCGGGGCACATAAATACAAAAAATATACACTCAAATTGGGAACCTTCTTTTTTGAAGTCGGTTGAAAATACTATTCGATTGTGGATAAAAGTCATTCAACATTGACCACCAGAACTTGTCGTATATTTGACAAAACCCTTGACCATTTTACATAACGTCAGTTAGTCATCGCGGTACGTCCCGCCGGAATCGAACCGGTGACCTCGCGGTCAGGGCCCGTCCAATGCCGCGATTGTTATTCCGTTGGGTATACATGCCTGTGGCATACATCACGTGTTGGACGCTTACATAGGGTTGCCAACCATACTGTTAACAAGTTTATTTTTACAGAAACCGTCCTTCAAACGCCCTAAAAGTGTACTTTTGAAACATATCTACTCCATTATTTTTATTTTAAAAACAAACTACTAATCTGATTTTTATAAAAAAATTGGGACCATTGTGGAAGTCAGATAAAGACATATTTTTTCAAATCAGTTCATAAGATGCGGAGAAGAGTGCGAACATTTTTAAATTTTGTTATTTTTATTTAGAAAACAAACTAATAAACCGATTTTTTTGAAAGTTTTATGGGTATTATGGTTATATTGTTTTTACGTATCAGTATAGTACCCAGAGCTAAGCAAATGATTTTATTTGAACTGTTAGTAACTTGATACTACGACTTAGATTGTGGAGAGGCTTATGAATATTTTAAAAATGATAATAAATCGTTAAACTGTGCAAGAAGCTCCAAAAAAATTGTTGCGTAAAGGTTAAAAAAGTCGAATATTGTTTTCTTATTAATCGACTACAAAAAAGGAGGGAGGTTCTCAATTCGGATGTTTATATTTTTTATGTACGTTCGCGCATAACTGTCATTTATGAACAAATTTAAATTAGAGAATTCTTCATTAACAGTCAAATATTTTTTTTAAAAAAAAATCGATTTATTGGTTTGTTTTTTAAATAAAAATAACAAAATTTAGGAATGTTCGCACATATTTCCGCAAGTTATAAACTGATTTGAAAAAATATTTTTTCATCAGATAGAGTACACATCCATAATGGTCCTATAAATCTTTTATAATTTTTCTTATATAGGACTAGTAATTTGTTTCTAAAATCAAAATACCGGAGATGTGTTTCGAAAGTACACTTTTAATGCGTTTGAAGTGGGTTTTTGTAATTTTCTGTGAAAATAAACTTGTGTTCAATGCGGTTCATTTTATTTTCCCGAAAATAATATACTTTATTTCTCGTACAAAAAGTTGGGAACCCTGCGCTTATAGTTCGATT